>JBAMCP010000236.1:0-72715 GCA_037075105.1 Lissocephala sabroskyi
CATTTCTTTTTCAGGGCTGCTTTCTCACATTTTTTTTTTTGGTCATCCTTCTTTTTGCTCGAGCCTTTCTTCTTTTTCTTACAAGGATCCTTCTTTTTGCACTCATCTTTTTTTTTACAAGGATCCTTCTTTTTGCAGGGGTCCTTTTTCTTACACTTGTCCTGTTTCTCCAGATCAGCACATTTTTTCTTCAGTGCTAAAGCTTGGCATTTCTTTTTCAGGGCTGCTTTCTCACATTTTTTTTTTTGGTCATCCTTCTTTTTGCTCGAGCCTTTCTTCTTTTTTTTCTTACAAGGATCCTTTTCTTTGCATTTGTCTTTCTTTTTGCCGGAATCTTTTTTCTTACACTTGTCCTTTTTCTCCAAAGCTTTACATTTTTTCTTCAACGCCAAAGTTTCGCATTTCTTTTTCAGGGCTGCTTTCTCACATTTCTTTTTTTGATCATCCTTCTTCTTGCTCGAGCCTTTCTTCTTCTTCTTCTTTTTACAAGGATCCTTCTTTTCACAGGAATCTTTCTTCTTGTCTTTGTCCTTTTTGCAGGAATCTTTCTTCTTTCGTTTGCCTTTCTTTTTGCAGGAATCTTTCTTCTTACTTTTTTCCTTTTCTTCTAAAGCTTTACATTTTTTCTGCAACGCCAACTTCTTTTTCTTCTTAAGCCTTTCCTTTTTCTTTTTGGCACACCTTTCCTCGAGGGCCATGTCTTCGCATTTCTTCTCCAAAGCAGCTTCTTCACGCTCCTTCTTGCTAAGTTTTTTCTTTTTCTTAGATCCATCCTTTTTTTTACCCTTTTTACCTTCTTTACCCTTTTTACCCTTTTTGTCTTTTTTTTTCTTTTTTTTGCCTTTCTCTTTTTTACCCTTCTTGTCTTTTTTCTTTTTTTTGCCTTTCTCTTTCTTTTTGCCGGAGTCCTTTTTTTTGCCAGAGCCTTCCAATTTGCAGGCTTCTGCTATAGACTTATTTCCTGGAAAGCATTTCAGCTTTAACAACTTAGAGCACATTTTTTTGAATTCTTCGGTCTTGCTCAATTTCTGTAAATTCTCTGCTTGGGTTTCTAGCTCCTTGCAGGACTCTTTGTTATTCTTTTTAGGATCCTTCTTTTTCTTTTTGCATTTCTCCTGTTCTTTCTCAGAACACTTCTTTTTTAACGCAAGTTTCTTGCACATTCTTTTTAATGCCTCAATTTTGCAGTTTTTCTTTGCTTCGTCGTCGTCGTTTTTCTCCTCTTTTTCCTTGCATTTGTCATTCTTTTTTTTTTTACAAGGGTCCTTCTTTTTGCATTTATCTTTTTGGCTTTTTTTTTTTAATTTAGCACACTGTTCTCTAAGTTCAAGAGTCTTGCATTCCTTGAGCAAAGCTGCTTCCTCACATTTCTTCTCGGCATCGTCCTTTCTTTTACAACCATCCTTTTTCTTGTTCTTCTTTTTTTTCTTCAATGCCTTACATTTTTTCTTTAAAGCCATAGCCTTGCATTTCTTTTTAAGAGCTGCCTCCTCACATTTCTTTTTTTCGTCATCTTCATTCTTTTTATCCTTACTTTTCTTCTTTTTGGGATTGCAGGGGCCATCTTTCTTACAATCATGCTTCTTCTTTTTACAGGGATTTTTCTTTTCCTCCTTGTGTGAATCTTCCTCCTCACACGACTCTTCTTTCTTTTTTACTTTTAAAGAAAGAGATTTCTTTTTTTTCTTCAGTTCGGATTCCTTGCACTTAGGTTCCTTTTTCTTCGCACAAGGGTCCGGGCATGGATTAGTTCTTTTCTTGCAGGGTCCTTTCTTTTTGCACGGATCTTTCTTTTTACAGGGATCTTTTTTCTTTTTGCATTTATCTTCCTTTTCCAGCTTTTCACACTTCTCTTTGAGGGCCAGGGCTTTACATTTCTTCTTTAGAGCTGCTTCTTTGCATTTCTTTTTGGCTTTTTCTTTGTCCTTCTTTTTATCTCCCCCGCACTTCTCACTCGAATAAGCCCGCGTGTTTATTTTGGATTGGAGGATGGAAGGTTTGGAGCTCTCATTTTTGTGATTCGCATTCAGCCTGTTTCGTCTTTGCAAGAAACTAGATTTCCGGCTCAGGGCAAACTCTTTTCGAAACTTCCATACTGTGGCTGAAGATTTTTCGCTGCGTAAGTCATTCAGCTTATAGAGCTTGTGGAATTTTGAATTCGATATATTACGCTTGGACTTTCCTAAGCGTAAGACAATTTTCCTGCGAAGGAGTCGGGAGGCCGGTGCGGTGCTGTGATGGATTTTGTGGTTATTCTCGAAAAGGTTTGCTTTCTCAAAGGCAAGTCTATTAGACTTTATGGTTCGCGGAAACGAAATGAGCCCGGTGGCATTTCTGCTTTTGTTAATGTAGTTCAAAAATGGAGGAAAGGAATTGAAAGGTCTTATGGAAAGCAGGGCTCGTTGCAGGACTATAGTTCGTATCAGTGGACTGCGCAGGGGTGCCAGAAGGCAACTGGAAAAGCGTCCCAAAGACATGTCGAATGGACGGATTTATTTGCTAGGTTTTCACTTGGGATGCATTGATGAGAAAAAAAATTTAAAGCCAAAAGACTAAATTTTAATTTATTTAATTTGAACCGAAAATTTAAACGGAGAATTTTGCCGAATTTTTTTATATCATTTTCCTGTAGAAAGCTAATCCAAACTGAACATTTTCCTTAAAAAGTCCTAGTGAATGGAAATGCTCAGGCAACTTGATCGATCAACACTTCTTTTTCTGCTCCTGTTGGCATTTCTTCTTGATTTTCTTTAAAAGATTCTTGAGGTTGCATAGGGTCTTCTTTTTTTCCTCAGGCTTCATGCACTCTATTTTTTTGCACAAAGCCTTTAATTTTTTATTGACACACTTTTTGGTGGCCTTCTGGGAGCCCAGCTGCTTTTTACACGCAGCTTCCCGTTCCTTTTTCGCTTTGGCGCGTTTTTTTTCTTCCCGTGCCTTTTGCTTTTTGAATTCTATACAAGGATCCTTGACTTTCTTCTCTTTAACACAGGGAGGCTTTCGTTTCACGCCTGCCTCCTTTACTTGCTGCCGCTTTTTTTCCAGTCTCTCACAAGCAGTTACAGGAACCGGTTCTTTCATTTTGGGAACCTCCTCTTCAGGCTTGCACGGATCGACCCTGTAGCTGATACATCCCCCGGCTTTGGCCTTTCTTTTCTTTTTCGGTTCTTTTTTCGGATAGCATTCCGTCTTTTTTGGATCCTTCTTTTCTTTCTTGCATTTGTCCTTCTTATCGCAGTAAAGCCGACATAACAATGGCTGGGTCAGCTGACCCAAAGATCCTGAGTTTCGCTCGAATGTGCCAAGCAGGGGACGAATCGCCGGACTTCGCAAGGAAATCAGCAGACCTCCAGTGAGTCGGCGCAACGACATTGTGGGGGCGCTTGGGCGTTTTTCTGTTTTGAATGCAGCAAATCCTCGGGGTCAACTTACAAATGCATCATGGGTTTTTCGATTTTAAAAGGGGGAATTTTTGAAACAATTTCCAGATGATTTGTTCAATCGGGCTACTAAATTTGAATGCCTCAATCGAACTTTATCTACATACGCAAGAATTCAGACCCCCAACCGCAATGCCGTGTTTGCCAAACACTCCTTGCCCCACCGCTTCTAGTGTGGCCCCAAATCGTTGCACAAACCACAAATATTTCACCAATGACAACAATTCCCAAGAAAGCAGTGCACCGTGCACATGCGCACGAGCGCGCGGAGAACATTTTTGTCGAACATAAAATCGAGCACAACTTAATTAAATGTTAAAAGCCCAACCGCAAAGCGTTGGCATGGGAAATTTGTGGAAAGGGAGGCCTGAATTTCGGTTTGCTGACAGCCAGCAGCCGCTGGCTTCATTTTCCGGCTGGCTTTTTAAGGCAGCGGCGGCATAAAATTAGCAAAGCTGTCAACTGTCAGCAGCTGCCAACTGCCTGCTGCAGGTAGAGTGGAAATCACTCGTCGGCTTCCGGCTCACAGCGAAGTGGTCTGGGCGGCGGGTGTTTATGTCTACAACTTCATACATAGCTGGCAGGCAGGGCAAGACAATGTGTGTGGCAGCTGTGCTTCAACACCTTTCGCCAACTTCGTGTGGGCTGTCAATGCGCCGCCCGACGACGGCTGGAATAAAGACGGACGAGTGAATTATGGCGTGTCTACTTCCGCTACCCTCAGGCGGCGGTGTGTGTGGGTGTGCGCGCGCGAGCGTTGAGTTACCTGTGCACCGGGCCGCGTTGTTTGTAATTTGTTAATTTCCCGCATTTAGAAATTAATTTTCACTTCATGCGCCGCCAAACACACAACAGCAACATGCCCTTGCCCAAGCACAGTGGGCCCCAAACGGCCATGTGGGCGTCGGGCAGAAAGCCTAAAACTTTCTCCGCATTCTGACTACTGTGGCCCATGGGGCGGCAGGTTTGTTGTTGTGTATGAAACACAAGACAATTTGCACTAACTGACAACGTCTCCCTCCATTTCAGGGCGCTGCAAGCTCGCACCGCAAGTCGGCGGGAGGCTGCCCGCCTCTCACAACACGCACCGGCAATTACGAAGCTCACGCCGCTTGGGCCCCAGTAAAATTTGCTGTTTAAATTCTTTTATGTCGGCATTAATTTCTGCAACTTCAGCTGTCCTTGTTGTCGCTCTTGTTGTTGGTTTTGCTTTTAATTTTTATAAGTGAAAGCCTCAGCAGTGGCAGTGCCCGTGAGTGTGGGTGCGGTTTACACGTTTATATTTTAATTGCGCACATGTGTAAAATGTTCATTTCATTGTTTATGTATGTGGCGCGGTATTACGAGTCTTCTTGCCCGCGCGTGTGTGTGCGTGCACCAGTTGCTGTTGTTCAACTTTAATTGCTTTATTATGTTGTGTTGAAAATGCGCCGGCAGCGCGTAAAGCATTGCCTACTTTCGGCTGCATCGAATTTAATGCGCTTAGACAGCCACCGTCGCCACCGGCAGTGGCGATTAACGAAGCGGCTCGCCTTTTATGTTGATCAATAATAAAAATTATATTTTAAGCTTGATTGCGACACACCACTGGACAAGGCCACAAAATGCAAAGTGCCGAACGCGAGGTGGCAGTTGGGCTGGGCAATTTCTCGACCAAATGAGAAAGCCATTGTTCAAGGCTGACTGGCAGTCTGGGGCCAACTGATTGCTACAAGAGATGCCTGCCAGTCGCTAGGAGGCTGGGCTTGGCAACGCCATTGTCATTGCCACAGAAGTCGAGAGCCGGTTGGCTACAAGCTCCACTCTGCTCTGTAGGTCGTCTGATGTCCGCCGAATGTCGTCGTTTGGGTGAAACAATCGCTGTGCATTTGGCATTGTTGGCTGACTACCACGCCCACTGCCAACTCATCTGTCGTTCTAAGCAAGGCACAGTGGTGCCGAAAATTCAATAAGAGGTTCATTGAGTAATATTTAACATCCGGCCAATTGACAGTCGAGATCCTACTTTAGCAGAATATTTTTGCCAATACTCTTTGTAGCTTAAAATGCAAGTTTTGAACTTGGAAACCTCAATGCCGCCCCACTGTAGACCGGCAGTGGCAGAACAATTGTGACTCTCTCACTCGGTTTCTTTCTGTGTTTTGTACCCCTTCCCAGCTACAGTTCCGTTTGCCGGGCTGCTTCTGTTGTTTGCTGCACGAGGATTTGTCAAGGATAAAACACTCGAGGGCAGTCAGTCGACAGTATCGTCATCATTGTCATCGTAGTCGTTCGCCCTCGCCCCCGAGCCCACCGCACCGGCACCACTCCATCGCCATGATTACGTTTATGATTATGATTATGTTCCTGTGTCAGTTGTTACGTTTGTCGTTTAGAGCCTGCAGAGGGGCCGGCCTGACGCTACCACCTCCTCGAGCACGTTGCCGCTGAAGTTTAAGGCTGCAAACTGCGGCCAAGCTTGCCTTGGTTCCCTTCGACATTGTCAGTCGTCGCATTACGATGCCAGCTCGTCGTTGTTGTCGGAAAGCAGGGCTGGGTTGTGTGCATTATAAAACGGTTATTGATTTTCTGATAAGAGCCGCTGTACCCCCCAGGCCAGGCAATAACACTGCTGACGAATGCTCTCCCTTAAAAATATGCTACATTTCGAGAATTTAAAGAGCAAACGATGGCTTTCCTTAATTAGAAGCAATGCGGGGATCGGTGCACCAGGAAGACATAATTGCGGGTATTGTTTGACCTCTTGTACGTGGGAGTGGCAAGCGGTCAGCAAAATAAAAGCTGTGGTTGCGGACAGACAATGGTTTACAAAAATTGGGTCAACGCAAACAAATTTTTTTGTTGAGCCCAGACAAATTTAAGTGGCCGCCACAGACGACAACAGCAAAAGCCACCGCAACAGCAGCAGGAAAAGTCAAAGTTGCGTCGCCCAATTGCCCCAAATTTTATGTTGTCTCTTTCCGTACTGTGCTCCATTTTAGAAACACTCGAACACAAAGTTTCGCTGCCGACTAAAGCCAGAAAAAGCAGAAAAGCAGGCAAGCTTGAATTTCCAACACACGACTTCTCATTTCCTGGCAAATGGGAAGCACAGGGCGGTCGCCGGCCACCTGTTCCGCTTGATTGTGCCCACCATCGTCTTCCCTCATCATGAAAGGTTAATGACGGCTCCTGTCAACGGCGAAGGTCAGCCGGGAGAGTTCGACCGCCCAACCGCCCGACCACCGCCATGAACCGGCTGCTCAGGGAGCCCAGGTAAAAGTTTCAAGCCTGCCGTCCAAAATGTAACACAAACAGGGGGCAAAAGGAAGGAAGGGGCGCCATGTTTCGGCCACCGGCATCCCAGGCTCTCTGCGCTAAATAGCAACGCAGACTCGTTGGCGCTGGGCTTCCTGGCGCCCTCTGGGGACAGGGACACCGCCGAGCGTAAAAGTTAAATGAAACGAAACACGTTAATGGCCTTTGAGAGCGAAGAGCACGACGCCTGCTGGAAGGTGCGGTTCTTTCGTGAGTTGCTTGGGTGGAGGCCAAAGTTAAAGCTGCTCAGATGGCTGCCCGTGCGGCTGAAAGTGAAATCTCTCCAGTCACCCAACCCAAGGAGCACCCTTTCGCGGCAATGAGTCGGTTGGCTGTCGTCGCTACCTTTTGCTGCGAAATTTCGGCCATCGAGCTGTGTAATAAAATGATATCGTTGGCTTAGTTAAGTAGCAATAACCAGGCCACCTCCGTCACACCCTTTCGCGTCCATGGCAGGACTTTCATTGTCTTTTGGCGGGAATTTGTGCTGCCCGCTTCTGGGCGCGGCTGAATCACGACCGCCATTTCTGCCCGGCTGATATTAAGTCATTTCGGCCTATTTAAGCGCAAATGAGTGGGCGGCCGGCCAGCCAACCCCAGTTTCCTTTATTATCTTTGTCGCCCCGTCATAGTCATCGCCGTCTCGCTTTCATTGTCTTTGACCGGGCCATTAAGGCCAAATTACGGTATATTAGCCGGCCCGAAAAAAACTTTTGATTTCCTCAAGCAGAGAGGCTTTGATTTCCGTGCCACGCCCACGCCTCTTGCCACAGATAGGAAAATAAAACTTTTAATAATGCTAATTACGCTGCGGCCCCAGCCAAACGCTAATTAAAGTTGCTTAGCTCAAGCCCGTTCTCTGTGGGGTCGGTTAGTCTTGAAGTCGAGTCGAATGGCATCGTCGGCAAGTTAATGAGGTTTATTTCTGGCCACTGAATACTCGGACATTGATGGCCAGTGACTTCAGCCTCACATTCCTGGCCAGTGGCCGTGCCACAAACTTGCACTCAATTGCGGCTAAGAGGCGGCCAAGAAATCGCTGTAAAAAATGCGGTCAAAAGAGAGCCCCAAACGACGGCGGAATGGGCGGTTGTGGGCGGGCACTCCCGCTGGTTCAATGCCAAAGAGAAGTGCTCGCAAATACAAAGAATTATGTATCACTTCGTTACGACTTTACTTCCACTTAATTTATTTTCAGTTGCTTTTACGGTCGCCCAGGCCAGCCAGCCCCTTGGGCGACTTTGTGTGGTGGCCGGCGTCGCCAATACACAGACGGGCAGCCGGGCAGTCGAGCACACAGGCGGCCAGCCCAGGCAGTCAGGCAGACGAGCAGACAAAGTGCCAAAATACAAAATAAAACTCTCCTTATTTACAGTGGTCCAGAAATACTAGCTGAGGGTAAGGTCGTCGGCCAGGCTTTGTTGTTTGCCGGCGTTTTGCATTCACCGTCCACAGTGGCGGCGGCGGGGCTGCGGTCTTTTGGCTGCAAGGCTTCAAACGCCTTTCAAGTGCCAGCGCATTAATTCCCAGGTGTGCAATTTAGTGTGCGGCCAATTTTTGTCGGTCGGCTTCGCCGGAAGGCAACTGGCCGGCCAGCGTCTGTTTTTGACCACAAACAGGACCTACCTTTTGCCTCCGCAGTTCGCTGGGAGACGTTAGGAAATTTTAAACGGAAGTGCGCGTTTTATGGCCGCTTTGGCTTTCTCCATTGTTAGTTGCTGGTTTCCGTTTGCCGGCCAAGGGAAGGACCGCCTTAAAGCCAACTTTAGACCGGTTCATCTTCTCGCTATGAGCCACGCTCTCGCCCCGAACTCGGGCAACTTCCAGCAAACTTCACTGCAAAGTTAAAAGTCGTGGGAAATTTTTCTATGCCCCAAAAGACAACGAGGAAAACAGCCAGCGCTTGCCAGCCAAATGGCGCCGGCTGTTGGCCCATCCAGC
This sequence comes from Lissocephala sabroskyi, assembly GCA_037075105.1. NCBI lineage: Eukaryota > Metazoa > Arthropoda > Insecta > Diptera > Drosophilidae > Lissocephala > Lissocephala sabroskyi. Next base: position 8,679 of record JBAMCP010000236.1, read on the forward strand.
GGGCTATAATTTTCAAAGCCCTCGCTCACACACACACACTCGCACACACCCAAACGAAAGAAGAACTTTTAATAATTGCATTTCGGCCAGCCGGCCAGTCAGCCCGGCAACTCCGGCGCAATAAACTCGAATGCAGTTCGTGTATCAACGCTGAAGAGACGTCCAGCGACGAGCTCAACAAGACAATCAGCAAGTCGGACTCTGGCCGCAGAAATAACCGAAAAGTAATTCGCCACAAAGTAAACTTCGCAGCGTACAAAAGTCGAGTTCTCCTCCACTGGCACCCGCTCTCTCTTTGTCCTGAAAATAAAAACAAACTTACCGCCCAGTATTATTTTTCTTTGGGCTCTGGACCCAAAGGGGAAAGGATGATCTGCTGGGTGCTTGGGATGCACAAAAGGCGCATTTTGTTGTATGAAAGGAAAGTGGCTAACTAAGTCGCCGTTGCAATGCCTGTCACTACTCCTTCGTCCTGGTGGCCGTCCCTAGCCCAAATGTGATCCATAAAGCGCGGCATTCAGCGAGCTCTCTGGGAAAATTGAGAGGCAAGTCGGACTCACTTGAAATTTGAAATTTAAACCAGCGAACTTTCCTACTTTCTTTTCTTTCATTTCTTCGAGCCAAAAAAAAAAACTCGGGAAAGTTGGCCAGTTTTTAAAAGAGTCAGGCTGGCCGGCCAATGCCTCTGGCGATAAATAGAAAAGAGTTAAAACTTTTACTCCAGTGAATTTGCGTATTATGAGCCCTCGAACTCGAGTCCCCAGCCGATGCAGCCAATGATTTATGGCTAAGCCGAGCAGTCTTCATAATCGGGAACAGCATCCCCTCTCTCCAATTTATTATTTAATATGTGGACCTCATCGTCGCTAAGAGTAGAAGGAACCTTCTCATCACGGCCTCTTAACATGACAGACACGTAGCAAAACGCTTCCAATGAACAGCTTAAGTACATAGAAGAATGCCGGCCATTAAGCCCCGGGGAATGCTCAGCATCATAAAAACCGTCGAGTGTCTCTTTCATTTTCATTTCTGGTCAGCAGGTGAATTGGAAAAAGGAACGTGAATTAGCGAAGCTGACAAATGCCCATCCCCACAAACTGACAAAGAATCGAAAATTACCACAGAAACAATAGCAATGGGTAGGCGTTCAAGACACCGAAGATCAAACTCTCTTTTGGCAGCCAAGAAGCACTGACATAAACACAAATACACGGTCTTCGGGGGCCCTTGACAGAATAAGCAGAAAAGATCGACAAAAGCGCTGCTTATATATAAAGATGATTTCGAGCTTCTACGACCATTAACTTTAAGTTGGCTGTGGATGTAGGAAACTTTAAAGAAGACTTTAAAGTGGCGTAACTCTTCTTCCCTCTTGCCATTGATTTGCTTACTCAATACAAAAAGAATAGATTGAAACACACAGGTTAACCCATCCATTTGTTTTGTACAAAGAATGTAGAAAGTTAAAAAAAAAACACAGAAAAAGAAAAATGTGAACCAACCTAACGCCTGGCAACCCTGGCTTAGAGCAGCAGGGTTGACACCGATAACGCAATCAGCAGATTTCTCTCAAAGCAACTCTGCAGCGCCTCCAAATTTTGCAATGGATGAGCCAAAATTTTACATTAACGAAAGAACAGAAAAGGCCTTCGAGCCTCCTTGTTCTTTTTAAGAGATATGATGTCCTTCATATCAATAATTGTAACTTAGAGATTCCAACTTAATCGGTTGGATTTTAGTCCATTTTTGGGTAAATATCATCGATGGCTTTTAAACTCTGCGATGGGAAGTTTTCTCAATTTTCCAGCAAGCTAAACTAATACGCCCTGTTTGTTCATTTATCGTGATGCAGCGTATGAAAATCCACATTGCCAAGTTTCGCAAACGGACAGACAGGCGGACTGATGGACAGACGAACAGACGGACTTGCTTTAAAATTTAAAAGGATACCAGCGGAGCGGACGGGGCACACACAGCAGCTAGGGTCGGCAGCTGGGCGATGTAGCCGTGCCAGCAAACCGGGAAGGCAAACATTTTTATGTAAAAATATTTCGCATGTCAGCCCAGACGAAGGACGCGACTGTCGGGTTCGTTTGGTTCTATGCCACAGACTTTTGCATGCATAACAAGTCAGCAAAGGGTGGAGCCCAGGGGAAGGACAGCAGGAGGGCCCCCAGGAAACGCATACAAAACTTTAGCGGGATCCCCGGCACATTTCGTAATCTTTGCAAATAAACGCGTGAAATGCCAGGGCGCACCGCAGCGAAACATGCGGCTACGGCGACGGCGATGGCGATGACGACAAGGACGACGGTGGAATTGGGTAGATGCGTTGCTGGTTATGCTGCCGGCGCCAACCAGGCGACATGTGCGCGCCATTTTGGCATCCAACTCACACGCCAAATTGCGCATACAGATTAAAATTCTTGAACGCGCATTTCCGGCTTCCGTCCACCGCCAGAACGCAGCAAAGATCCTTCAAGTGACCCCCACTAGCCCTCTTATCGATGAGTAATTGCAGTCATCGATAGGCCAAAACACCCTCCGTTATTACGCATACGCCACCGCCCCTTCCGCTCAGCTTAAAACTGCAAAAGACCACACTCCATTGATATGCAAGTCCAGAAGGACAATTTGTTTGCCAACACACACGCCCAGGGTCAACAGATGCTGACCCTGCCCCGCTGTCGCGCCATCCCAGTCGGCCCTTGTCGGGGCCCCGCGGCAGTCCAAAACGCACATCAAATAAAAGAAATGGCTTTGTTTGCTGCATGTGGCATAGAATATCAAACGCTGATAAAGCTCCGGCCCGCCGCTACGTTTCCTGTGTGCCAGCGCATAAATAATGTGACCTGCCTGACTGCGATTATCTGTGAACTATTTTTCACACGCTCCTGGCATACAAAGTGGCCGAAAACGAAGGACCAGGCGACCGCCCGGCAGGCCGACAGGGCGGCAGGACGTTCTAGGCGGGTATTTTCTGGCGTTTTCAACAATGCCAAAGAGAGGAAATAAACGAGCCACTTGGCTTAGCGGTGCCACATGGCGCATTAATATTTTTCCCTGTCCCCAAGCGAACATCCAAAACGCCAATGGAACCGACTAAAAGAGGCGAAGGGCAAGAATGAGGGGGAAGTACTTACATTTTATTAAAATAATGAACAATAATATCCAGAGGTGTCGATCGAATGTCGGTCTCATGACTTCATAACTTCCACCCAGTGGCTGGGATTTGCGGTGATTCCGAAACGCGACGAGTTCCTTCAGTTTTCTAGCCACTCTCAGCCTAGTCAGTGTCCATTTGATTGGCACATCGGTTAGCACGGTAAATCCTCAAACAAAAGCCGGTTTATCTGAAAAAGTAGCGTAGAAAGAACTGCAATTAATACGGTTCCAAGTCTCGAACATTAAGCCAATTAAAGTTGGCAATTTTTGCCAACGGAAGTGGCCACGATGGAAGGTAAATAAAACATGAAAGTCTCCCCGGCTTCGTTGCCCCGGGTGACTGGCTAGCTGGCCACAAATCTCAGGGTGGCGTCTTGAAGGCAAACTGAAAAAATTAACAACTGTTTGCACATGAAATTAATTAATTTTAAGCAAAACTTTGTTGCATAACGTTAGGCGGATTAACTCGGCCCAGCCCCACCTCTCAAACGAGCAAAGCCAAGCAATAGAGACATCAACCAGACACCCACCCCCGCCCTGCACTCACAGACCGAATTCGACAGCATTTTGTCTGCAGTGTTTGAAGTGCAGCGCAAACAAAAGTAACGACGGGAGAACCGTACGAGAGGGACGGGGATGGGGACAAGGACAGGACAGGACAGGACAGGAAGCCCTGTCGCCATCAACGTCACGTTGCCGGTCTGACACATCCATATCCAGGAACACCCGACCCATGTGAGTTGGGGGCCGGGCAGGGTGTCCCGGGTAGGCAAACAAAATTAGCAACAAAGCTGACGTGGGATTTTAACGAATTGACGTTGTCCGTAGTTTGCTGTCCGAATCCCCGAGCCTTGAGGGGACCGGCGGTCCAGCGTCCCTGGCCACCGCCCTGTGCTTCATAAATATGGCAATTAAGCTGGTGGGGTCTTCCATGTGACAGCTCAATTCCAGGAGCACAGAGGGCGGGGGACGGGTGAGCCAAGTGCGAGTCGCTGTAAATCGAAATCAAAGTCAAATGCGAAGCCGTTGTAAGCAGCTTCAAATCCCATATAAGCCCCGAGATTCCGGTGCATTCCCAGCCTCTTCCGTCGATTGGCAAACAGGCATTCGAACATGTTTCCTTCCAGCTCACCGACTCCACTTGCAGCATTCAAGTCGATGGGACTAAACGATGGCTCACATTCCTCCCCACTCGGATATACTTGACAGCAAGTCGGGGACTATGCACAGAATTCAGGTTTGAAGAGAAGAGAGACAAAGTACACAATCCTTTTGACTTTGATGGAAACAGCTTGCAAATAAATTGCACAACCGTTAAAAGATTAACAAATTTCTGCTCGAAAGGATTCTTCTCTTCTTCTTAATAAGAACGGGTTTTGTTTCATAAATTTTTAATTGTATTCCGCTGACATTATGCCATCTCTTCAAAAGATCTTAAAGATCGTCTAATTTAATAAAGGCTGATTGAATTAAGAGACTTAAAACTCTTTGCTAAGAAAAGTTACTTTATTCTTATATTTAGAATCAAGAGCTCTTCAACCTCTAAACCCTCTTAAACGTACGATAAATGCCAAATATTGCAAAAAAAAATTGCTTCCAATAAAAGAAAGAAAGAGAAAAAGAAGATCGAGATGGTGGAGTCCATTGTGAGCAGGTCGACGGCTAGGAACTTTGATTTGATGACTTCGCCGGCACATTTTGAAGCTTTTCCCTTTCTAACCAATGTACCGTTCTGTAAGCCGTCTTCGTAACCTCTTCACCACACCACGACCACCTCAAATGGCGGCGGGCACTGCAGCACGTGAGCAGGCGACATTAACATGCCAAAGAGCCAACCAAACAGCAACAAAGGCAACTGAAACAACTAGCAAACGGCAAACATATCACGCGATCAATTTGTCAAACAAGCACAACAGCAACGACAACACATCAACTGCGGAACATAAATAAAGTAACCAGTGTGCATTGATGGACGCACATTGGGCAACTGAATAAATGACAGCTGTCCGGGTCGCTGGAATGCCCGACCAGCCCAGAGGTAGCCGGCCGCTTGCCGGACACGCGGCGAGCTGGCCAAAACCATTGTGGCTCACAAAATTGACAGTAGCCAGCGACAGCATTTGACGCACATCATCAATATGTGAACCAGCCACACCCCCACCCACATGCCACCCAATGTGCTCCCTGTTTGTGTTGTTGTCGAGCTTATGACATGTCACACAGCTGTCATTATGCAAGGCGGTGGGGCGGGGAGGAGAGAGCCTCTAAAGCAAGCCCAGTGACAAACTATTACATGGCAATTGTTTGTTAGCCAAGCGGGTGAGACGGGGGGCAAGGGCTCTAAAGCTCAAACACAAACACATCAGCCACCGGAACTCCACTTGCCCCGCAATGGCGCTGGGCACTGGATGGCAACGCGTGCGATTTTTGAAATCTGATATAAAATACACACGTTCTCCGTCCACTGATAACAAGTTGAACACCAAACAGGCAGACACTTCAAAGGGGATTCCATAAATCTAAAAAAGGAGAGGGGACTGCCATGGCGACTGAGGGTGTGCTCCATTAGCCGCAGGTGTTGCCAAATGGGTCGTCCATGTCGGTCCTTTTTTCAGACCGTGGCCACAATCTGCTTATGGAAATTATGATAGCATCCTTTTCCGGCAAAGCCCAAGAGCCGATTGCTGGAACTTAAGCATTTCAAATGCGAAGTGGAGAAAAGTTGACGACAGTTGCCGGTCGAAACTGGGCGGCTGGTCGGTTGATGGTTTGCAATTAAAAATAAATCACTTGGTATTTGCAAGTAGAATCCAATCAATTTTAAAACGCCGTAGGATTCTCAATTGTGTGCAAATTTAATTGCTCGAATTTAAAACCCACAAGCAACACGACAAAAACAAAGCCCGACCGCAACCAGGACGAAGACCATGATGACGACGCTGGCAATGATGATTATGACGATGGCCAGTGCGACGGCAGCGACGGCGGCGACGTTGGCGATGAGCAGGAATTGATCCTTGCAGAGAGCAGCCATGAAACGACAAATTCCAGATGTATGTAAATTTTGTCAATTTACCACAACAATGCAAAACTATCACAGAGTTGAAGGGGGTCGGCCGCAGGGGAGGTGGGTGGCTGGGCGCTGAATGGCTTGCTGGTTGATCAGGCAATTCCTGGTCAGAGTTACTGGCAATTCGGTTGGCTTTTGTGATGTTGAAATTGCGTTGCATTCGAAAATTTTATGGTCAACCGCAAAACAGCAGGACGCGAGCGCTCAATTTCCCCACCCAAACCGCTCATCCCTCAAGCCACATAGAAATTGCATGCAAATTTAATTTACATAAACAGGACCAGCCATTTAGCCTTCAGAGCAGCGGAGAAAACATCAAAATACGGGCGGAGCGAGGGCGACGGACTGGAAGACAACAGGTAAAAGCCGAAACCTTCAATTTCACATTTAGATTTTGATTTTCCACTGACTGCAAATTCATCAACTTTAACTTGCTTGCCTTCATCTTGCGGTTAAAATCCATAAACCCAAGAAGATCCCGCGGGGCCAGGAATGCCAACCAAATTGCACACGCCTGCGGTTGCTTTATTAGGTCGACTGCTGTTTGTGGCGAATCAGAAAGAAACAGAAGACCAACACTCAACCTTTGTTCGTTTCTCGTATTCTACAGTGCAGGGTGGGACATTCAAATCGCTAATTTCCTTTGGTTATGCAGAATTTTCATTTAAAATTTAAGCTTTCTTGAGGCTTAGAAATCTTTGATCTTTAAAAATCATCTCCATCTCCAGTCTCTTCAATAGAAAACCCGTAATTTAGACCAACAATCGGCACTTAATTCTGCCCAATAAAAAGCCATCTCTCTACACTATAAAGCATATTGTATGAACGTTAAAGAAATTAAGAAAAACGTTTAATATTTTGTTGGAAACATATTCAATTAAAAATCCGATCAGCTTAAACTACATCAGGCTTTTAAGAGATGTGCTATGGTTTTCCAGTAGACCCGACGGGATCCTCTGTTTCTGCCTCAATTATTGAAGAATAATATAAGAATAATAATAATAATAAGAATAGATCCAATTTACAGATCTTTGATGTCGAAAATCTTTGAGCAACTCCTTCAAAAGTGTGAAATATTTTGCTGTTCCAATTCCAATTTTTCGGTCATGAAAACAATTTTAATTTTATTTTCCGTTGTAATTTTGTTGGTAATTTCGCGTATTTACATATCGATTTGTTCGGCGAGATTATTACTTTTATTTTTCAAAATATTTTTGTGTGAATTTTCTATAAGTTGCAGTGTTGAGCATAAAATATAAAAAATTTCCTTCAAATTGAACAATTTCGCATTTCCTGTCCATACACATAAAATTGGAATATTTTTACGGAAGCCCGAGCATTGCCTTCGAAATTCTATTAACGCTGGGCTCATAATTTATGCGCATAATTAAAACGGCAGTGTATTTGTTTATTTGTTTTTAATTTCACGCTAATGCAGAGCAATTTGATTTATGGCAGGCCTGAAAATACATAAATTTCCCTAAAACTCAACGAACTCAGTCAGCCTTTAAATTTTAAGCCCACGCCAGGAATTCAAGGCAACGGCAGAAAAAAGGAAAGGGGACCTGCAGAGTGACAGCCCTTCCATTGCCAGGTTAAATTCAAGTCAACGACTTGGGCTTTCGGCCTGGCCGACTGTTTGTTGTGAGAGGCTTTGTTTGGCTTCGTGTCCAGAGACACTCGTAGCGCTTCCCCGGCAGGTGTGCCGCTAACCCAGATGGCATAATGCCAACCCGAGTCTACACGCTCTTGACTGCCAAATGCGCCCAGTCAACAAGAAAACGACGACGACAACGGCGTTGAAATTGATAAGCTCGTCCAAGGAGCCGGCCGCCTTTTCAATTTCTCGGAGCGAACTGGCGTAAGAAAGAAAGCCCGAAACGCCCGAAATGCCGAACAAATCCAATTAATCACAAATCCCATTTGGACAGCCACTCGACTTGTCCCACGCATAAAGAGAAACAATCGTTGGCGGCGGGTATTGGGAAGCCAGGAATATCAATCAATTACAAGGAAAGTATTTATCGGACTTGCTTATCGGCCTCAATAAAAGCCCAAAAGCATCACATGACAGTCACCACTCCGCCGGCCCCGCCTAGCGAGATTCGATTAAAATTTATCAGAAAACGCAAATCGCATAAAAAGGAGCCGCCCCTAGAAGAGAAGGGCGTGAGTTTCGATGTCCCTGCGGAAACAATAAAAAAAAGGCGCATCATTAATTTCTCTTCTTTTTTGTGGGAGGCTCTTCGGCCTGCCGTCTGGCTGCCTCGCAATTTATCGCCTATTATTATGCAAGGCAAATTTCCACACTCCCAAACACACACCCATGGCCAGTAAAACACTAAGCGGCTCTTCGGCTCTGCCCGGCCATAGCGTAGCGAAAGTGGGCGAAAGTCTTTCCAACTACCAATCATTATTCAATATGTTGACTTTTGTGCCTTCGTATTTGTTTCGTTGTGTGCCACATAAGTCACACATGTGGCAAGCTCCCGACTGCGGGTGTGGGCGTGTGGATGCATGCAAAAGACAAAGAAAAATTTGTTTCACTGGCAGTGGCAATGACGGCAACGGCGCCGACGGCCGTGGCACCCCACATTCGCCGAGGCGTCGATGTGGAAACAGCGATAGTGAATCGAGGAGGCTGAACAACCGGCAGCCTGGAATGGGTTCGGTTGACTGGGCCCGCATGGAAAAACAATAAACTTTCCCTCAGTTGGCTCGGCTTGGCGGGCCCCTCGGCCGTTCCCTTCGCCGCAGGCCAGTGTTCGCCCACGCAAAATGGCAACTGAACACCAAAGTTGTTTAACTTTGAATTTGTCTCGCTGGCATCATTGTCACCTCTTGCAATTCAGTTATCCAGCTGCCCTTTGATTAGAACTTCGCCCAACCGGCATTCCCTGTCCTCTGCTGAGGCAACAATCAGATGAAATCGAAACTGACTAAATGCAGGGCAAGACAATCTGAAAAAAGACTTTCAAAAATGTGCGGAATAAATGGGAAATCCTCAGAGCAATTCTTCGGAAGTTAAACATTGCAGCTGTGGAGATTTTTGCCTCTGGAACAGAGCTGCGTGACATGAGGTCCACCAGTTAAATTGATGGAAGTCCTGTTCAGTGGAGTATTGAAATCGAATCCCCAGGCTTTTAATAAAAACTTCGCAAATCATTTAAATCTGAGTTGCTGCTGCCCGACTCGCCAGGTCAGATCGGTCTCCTTTATTGAGGGGGAAATTAAAATTTTATGCTTTAACATGGTGTACCAATTACCATCGTAAACAATTTATACCCATTCAGGAAAAGGCCAGGAAGACACCGGCATGCCGGGGACCGAATACCAGGACAGCACCAACCAGCCAGCAATTTTTCAAACCGAAATATGCCAACCACTTCAGCGCCGATCCCCCTACGGCCGGGCGCAGGGATAGGAAGAGAGTTCTGAGGGGGCCATGAAAAATGCATTTTTCAATACACACAATAATAATACATGTATGTATGTGGCACAATAAATTGCGAGACGTAAAAAATGCGGCAGAGCAGAGTCGCTGGTGGCGTTGGGAGGGGCGGCGGCCTGCCTGGGGCCCAGGGAGAAAATGTTATAAAATTGTTATCGAGCGCATAATAGCGAATGTTGCAAAATAACTTTTGACAAAGTGCACTCAATATCAGAATGTGTGCAAGTGAGTGTGCGTCACTCACACACTGATACAATGAAAATCGGAGACTTCAGCCAACGAACGTTAGAAAAAAGCTTGCATTTTTCTTTCCCTTCCTTCGTCTGTTGCCGGGCGATGGCGCAGTTTTTAAATAAATTGACACAGTTCGTATTTTTCGGTGTATAAAAAGTCAAGGCAAAGCGAGGCGCATAATACCGGCAAAGTATGCGATATTGGATGGCCCGACCCCTCAGCGCCATCGAAATTTTGAGCAGCCAGCGAATATCTGTCAAAATTGAAGACGAATCTGTCGCGCTTTTCCTCCGACGGTTGATTTGAAGGCAGCTCGGCGTCTGGCTTTAAAAAAAAACGCAGAGAGTCTGGTCTGCTGCAAGTAACCAAATTACTGAAGCTGCAACACATGCAACGCATCACAGCTGGGAACCGTGAAATATGCAACAATTTTCCGCTTTTTTCAGTCTCCTCCGCGCCAGCAAGATGGAAAAAGAACAGGATAAAGTGAAGCTCCCCGAAGCCAACACCGAGCACAAATTTCAGTCGAGCATGTGGCCGCCCTTGTCTTTTATCTCAGCACCGAAGAGAGCGAGAAGAAACTGCATAACTTTGAGTCAAAAAGCAGTGGCCAACCTCAGGGCCTGAAGTTAAATCGGCTACGAAAGGCGAAAAGAAAAAGTTCAAATCATCCTACACCGACTTTTGCATGCTCTATTCTGAGTAACCACCTGACGAGTAGGCGTCAAGTAAGTTGGGTTTCCAGCTTACAGATATCATCAAGACACGTCAAGGATCTTTTGGGAACCCACTATCCTCCTCCCAGATATTAACTAAATATTCATTGTCTGAATGTTCAGGCCTCTCCCTTTCAAATCGTCATTCATACTCTGTTCAAAATTCAATTAACTAGCGAGCTTCATGTTTTCTTTAGAAAGACCTTGAAGGAACCTAAGTAAGCTATTCCCACAAGAAATGCTACTGCGCCCCTCCCACCGAGTTCGTCACTCCTGGACTGTGGATAGTTGCCTTGAACCCATATGCCCCTTGGGACAGTGGCTGGGGCGCACAGAGTGTACGCTGGTGGCCTGTCTACCGGATTTCGGACGGGTGGTTGGCGTACCCCAAACAATGGCCTGCATATGTAGCGCCTAAAGTTATGCAAGCAATTCTACATGTTCGCTGCCTTCTTTTTGCGAAAAAAACGATATTACGTTGCCCAGGGAGAGGGCAGGATGGTGGCGGCCGAAATGTTGCTATTAGTCGGCTCGCATAGTTTGGCCCGAAATGTGTGAGGCGACAAATTTCGGGGCAGCCACGTGTGGAGGCGTCCTGTTAGTGCGCTTGTGTGTGGGTGTTGACAAGCCGAAAATCGGGTCAGTAGTAAATCAACAAAACAACTCATGTGGCAGAATGGCCGCCCTTGCCCCTTGCTCCCTGTCCCATGACGCCGGCCCCCACCGCCAACGAGTCCCACAACAATGGCAATCATTGTTTTAAGCTGCATGTAAAAAATTCATGTTGCACAGTTTTAGGAGGACGTCACGGGCACTGGATGTGGGGCAGGCAAGGCTAAGCGGCTAGGGTTGGGCTGGTGGGCTGGTTGGCTTTTGTGTTTCCTCTGTCGCGCCAATTTGGCAAGCATTGCAGCTTTGTGATTGCAAATCTGTGGCTGCAGAATAAAAATACGTGCAAATATATTCACGGCCTGAACTAAAATTTATATCGCAATTTAAATTCAAGTCCCACAGCTTTTGGGAGCCACTCAACGCATCACTGCAAAAAATCAGACAGCCCGTAAATAAATTGCATGCTGCCTTTAGGCGCCACACAATCCCCGCAAGGATTAGTAAGTCCGTTAATAAGTTTCATGCTCAATTGACCAAAGGCTGAAGATTCTTGGCTTAGTTGCTGCTTCCAGATTTTTCCCCCGGGTCCGCCGAGTCGCTTTAAGCACTCAATCGGCAGACAGCCCGCAGTCTTTAAGCGGCGCTCTCTGCGGGGTTGGCAGCCGCCATATCAGCGCTTTCGTGCACAGTCGACTTCACACTCGGCCGACAACTGTTCGGATGGACAACCGCTTGGACAGACAATCAGTCAGGCCAGACGCCCGCTCACACCCCAGTGACGATTAATCAATAACCACTCAGCAGCGGCCGAAAAGAGAAAGCGCGAAGCGATTTAATGGGCCCCGCGAATGGAAAGGCCGAAGCACCGCCGGGCATTTGGTCGTGCGTGCGTGAGTGCATTAAATTTTCTGCAATGACAGCCAGCCAGCCTGTCAGCCCGCCAATGGTGGCGACCTAACCGGAGGCTACTCTTGGCCGCTCCGCTCAGAATACACATATAATGAAAACGAGGCCAAATGCATGTCACAGGCGATGGCCCCTCCGACGGATCGTCCTGCCGGCAACAAGAATTTCGCATTTAGGTTTCGATTAAGTGGGCGCACTCATGAATGACTGTGACTGTGAGTGTGAGTGCGACTGTGGTTACGGGCGGGTGCCGACGACACATGGCATTCTCCTCGTGGGCCTCTGGCTGTGTGTGCCTGTGTGTGTTGGGGGGAGGTGGCCGCTGCTTTTAGGCACTGCGCATTTTTGGCACGCTTTTTGTACCGAGTTTGGGCTGCCGGAATTGAACTCAGGCCTGGACTGTCTGGTTGTCCGTTCGTCTGTCCGCCCATCCAACTGTCTATCCGGCGGGCACTGGCTGCTTGCTGGTTTGGCTGCCCGGCCGTTGTTGTCATTGATTGTGAGTGCAATTCCAGGTCAGTTTACACCCTTGGCAATGCCGGGCAATTGCAGTTCCCATTGTTTGGCCTTTTGCGTGTTTTCCAATTGTTGTTGGCCATGCGTTTTTGCGTCTGTGTGTGTGCCTAATTCTGCGTTTGTCGATCCACCGTAAAGTTTATTGATTGCGTAAGTTTTGCCGACACCTCGACACCAAAATCGGAGAGTGATTTCCCCGTGGCGTGCCAGCCGAGTAATCAGCACTCAAATGTGTGATTTTTATAGCAACGTCTGCTACTGCGTGTGTGTGTGGGCGAGCAGATGACGAACAGCGAAAAGAACAAGCCGAAATTATTGCCATAATAAATTTCGAACATGCCACTCTGACACGCCAGCGACCAGCCCCCAAAAGAAGGCAACCCCGCCCGCGCCCTCGCAGTCGGGCCGTAAAAACGGAAGCCACAGTCTTTGGTCATATGGCCCAGCAGTGGCTGACTTGCGATTCACAGAACCAAAAGTTTGCGTGCCTCACACAAAAAGTCAAAATGTTTTGGCCAACAAGTCACAGTCGTCGTCGGGACAGTCGGCAGTCAAAAGGTGAAGTGTATCACGCCAGGACCAAAGCGAGACGGCATAAAACACACAGAGAGGGAGAGGGAGAGAGAGCGAGATTGGCGACAACTAAACGACAAACGTTTAAAAGGCCCACGGCCCAGCCTTCGTTTCCCATTGTTTATGGTCCCAGCAACAGCAACAAAAATTGTTTATGTGTTGCACACTCTGAGGCGCCACATAAAGCACTTGTTGGGACAGACGCCGGGATAGAGAACGCAAACAGGCCCAACGACTACAAGGACGAGGCTTGAGGCCCTACCGATATCCATTTAAGGGTCCTTTGGTGTTTTTATTTTTTTTATCGAACGGACTTTTAATAAAGTTAAGTGGATCACAGGCTCGCAGCCACGATTATTTGTTGATGACACGCCACGCCCATTCCCCCTACTCGCGGGCAGGTGAACCCACTCAATAGCACTTTGATTTCCGCCAACTTAAAGCAATCAAAGATCATTAATGTCCAACATATTTAAAACACCTTAGGAACCAACAAAGTTAAGTAATTGAGGTAACAATCAGAGTATTCTGAAAGCCGCGGACGGACAATCAAATCATGTCTGCAGATCCATGCAGAAATTGGCATACAGACTGAAAAACACAATTTCAGATGGATTTTGTGATAGCATCCTGCTATTTAATTCCTTTAAGATCTCAAGCAATCCCATTACCCGGACCTGTTCTCTTTACTTTTCCCGTTTTGAAATTCCATTTGATACAAAGACCAAATCTTCTGGTTTAACAAAATCTTCTTAATTCCCTTTTTCCCTTGTAAATGGCAATTTCAGAATGCTTTACTTGAATAGCAAATGCAACTAGACCACACACGTTTAATAGTTAAATACCGCCCTGGGAAATCATATATTGGGATAACAGGACACGGGAGGCGATTCCATTTTGGTTTGTAATTCACGCAAAATTGAAACGTTTAACCCGCCGTAGAGGTTAATTAAACTACAAATAAACCACAGCACGGCCTCAGCTTTCCAATGTCGCCTGAATTTCGCCCTCCTGGACACCCCCGCAACCGCCCGCAGCGGCCATTCGGACGCACAGGACAGGCGAGAAGAAAAATTATAAATATAAGCTCATTATGAGCTTAGTGGACGGCCGACGTCGGACGGGCAGGTCCGAGGCTCGCTCATTTTAACTGGATGAAATTGCATTTGCATAATTTTAGGCACGCCAGGACATCAATAAAATTCCAGTGCAGCGCCGTTGCGCGTACAAAAATTAATTTATGCTTTCGCTAATTAAACGGGGCGGCCCAGCGGTGAAGCTGGCAGTCGGCGGACGCCTAAAATGCGGCTTTAGTTTAATTGGAAATTGCCGGACCGCAGGGCGGTGAAGGGCCAACATGGCCACGTAAAATTGAATTTTAGCCCACGCTCAAATTAGCCAGCACTGTGGCCATCTAATTTGCCTCATGGATTTTCCCATGCATCGCTGAAAAAAGCGAAAGTTATCGACTGGGAAGCCTTCCGACCGAGAGTGCCATTCCATCGTCAAAGCAACCTATCGAATCCGTAAAGCTGGAGTTCCGCTCTGGCATTTGAGGTCGCCAACTGCCATCAGAGATTTGCCAACTTTCGCAACTTCAGCTCACTCAACTTTTACCGAGTTAAACGGAAATGGGCGGGGAAATTACACAAATACTAAAAGTTTTCGTGGCCCGGGAAAGGCAACGCTTATTAACATGAATAAACGAGCGAAAAATGCCAGGCAACGGCAACCACCTGTCAGTTAGGACGGTTTCCCCGCTCAACTTGGCAAAACAGGTCGGTCGGCCGCAGCAACCGCGCGTCTCGTCGCCTGACGACGCCCGTTGGGCTGGTGGGCTGGCGGGCAAGTCTAATTAAACAATTACCAAGGTGAGTGCCACTTAATTAAATAATTTGCTGCCATATGTGGTTATAAGCTGGCAAACAACGCCAGCAACAACACCAACAACAGCGGCAACAACGGGAAGCGGAAAGCGGAGCTGCCGCGGCCGCCATTACAAACGCCTCCCCGCACGCACAACCAAACCCACCCCAACCACCCTGGTTAATGTTGGGAAATAAAAAAAACAAAACCCTGCCCTGAAATATGACGTCTCATCAGTGGCAAACACGACGACAACAGCGGCAGCAACAACAGGCGACAGGTGTTTCAACATTTGGAACCTCGCCACGCCAGGCCCGGCCAGCCGGAACGGGAGCGGGAGCGGGATCGGGAGGAGGGTTGTGTGTTTTGCGCACACATAAATGAAATTATGACATATTTAAATGTTACCCACACACACACACACAGTGGAACAACAGGCAACAGGCTGGCCGCACATCAAGCCCAAAAGCTCACCGGTCACCCGCAGGCAGGCGCTGGGAATGGCGCTTGCCGCTTTAGCAGTTGACTTCCGTTTCCGTTTGGTTGCCCGGTGGAGGTCCCCGTGAGTGGATGGGGGCGTGCGTGAGCGCAAATTACAATTTGGCCTCATAAATGTTTTGACGGCTGCCTCAGGCCTCCCAACGACTTCGTGACTGGCCGCCTTCCTCAGGCCCTGGAGGAGGTCAAGTGTTGCACGCGCTTTTTAATTATGTGACAATTTTACGAGGAATCACTCGGCCGGAATGCCTTACCTGCAAAAAGAAGAACCAAATCGAAAATTAGTCGAGAGATTAATTAAGTTTCAGAGAGTATACGAATAAATTTCACGCTTAAACTCAAACCGAGCATTCCCTTCAACAAGATACCCCATTCAATCAGTGCGGCCCGTCGGCCTTTTCGGATCGTTTGTGTCTACAATTTTCGTTGTTTGTTTTTTTTTTAGTTGCCGGCAAGCGAAACGCGCGGGGATTGGGGCACGGAGCGAGGCATATGTGGGCGGGCGGTGGCTGCAGGTGAAAGCTTAAATGATTAATTAAGCGCCTCAATGTATGCAAAAACATTTGCCGTGTGATGTGGCCGTCGTCGGCGTCGCCGCGGTGTGAAAATCACGTGTTGAAAATGGCGTTAAATCAGCATTTGAACGAAGCCCACCCATCGAGCAGCCTGCCGTCGACCTACCCACGTTCGTGCCCTCGCATAAAATTCCATGCGTTAGTTGCGCCCCTAAAAGAGCAAAGTCCCGCGGCCTGGTTAGATTTTCGATGTATCCCCAAAAAGGCGGCTGTGTGTGAGTGGTGGGCAGATTTTAATATTTAAATAAAATGCCTGCCGTTGATTGCGCATACGACACGGATTGTTTGCGTAAGAAATTTGTATTTGTTTTTATGCCGCTCGCCAACGTTCGCCAATCAATGCAATTATGCGCCGAACACTCACACACACAGACACAAATATAAATATATTCCGTTATATAGATATTGCTATGTGTGTGTGTCAGAAATTGCATGGTGTGTTTTTAATGGCAAATGGATTTCATTTCGCCCGATTTTTGATTTCTGCATAAACAGAAATTGTATAAATATTGACCACAGGCAAAGGGAGCGAGGCGGGCCAACGGGCGTTGCCAACATTAAGCCATTTCATTTGCGCGCGTGTGTGTGTGTGTGTGAATGGGGAGGAATTTTTTGGGGCATTTAATTAAAATGCATTAGCCAAGAGAATGCGGATCCGATGCGAGAAATTCTCGCTCTCTATGATTGGGCAATGCGTCGTATGCGTGATTATAAATTCAGCTCGATATTTATAATTCAGTTTCGGATGATTGGCAATTTGTATGCAAGGATCCTCAATAAATTTTAGCGTTCGCATCAAATTTTTATATGGCTTGTTAATTTTTAAGCAATTTTATAAAAATTTTGTCTGGCAATTAACTCAGTTGACCAACCACTCAATTAATTTGCGTGATTGATTGAATGATTGATCGGCTGAATTTTTAAGATATTTTCTAACTTGTCTGCTTCAATGAAATTCACCGCTCATATTATTTCCATGAGCTAGAAACATATTTTCCCAATGTGATTAGCTTAGAGAAAACATTTTAATGGATTCTCGAAAGACGACAGTTATTATTTGGGCCCTCAAAAAAACTCTCATTATTTTATTTAAATTATTCAGCTTGCCATCTGGGCCGCTATATTGGTGCTCTTCAATTCATTGCCTGCTTTCTAGGGCTGCCGTCAAATGCAGGCCAGCGTCAAATTCAAAATAACTTTATTTATGAGATGGCCCTTAAAAAGGAAATTCCAAAAAAATATGGAAATATGTTTAAAAAATATTTGGCCACTTGTATTCTGAATTTATGAGCACTTGCACACACGGAACTATCAATTTATGATTCCATACTTTTTGAGTCCGGGCAGCGTCATTCAAAACATCAGCCACCACCGTCAAGAGCAACAAAAACACAGGCAACACTTTTAATTTATTAAAAATTCTATTGTCCAACTAGAATAACAATAAACCAGGCCCAGACAATTGCGGCCAACCCAAAAACACACACGAAAACAAAAGCGACGGGCATATGGGAAACAACAACCCATCCTCGGTTCAGCCGGACGAGGAGGGCCGAACTGGCCGCCCCGTTTGGACTTTGACTAGTCGACTGGGACACTTTGACCAGTTTTCCATTTTCCATATTTATGCAAAAAATTTTCGCACTTTTTTGTGGTTTACTCGGGTGTTTTTTTTTTTTTCTCCCCGATACTCTTTCATTTCAATGGAGCTTATGAGTTTAATAAAAAGCTTGGGATATAAAGGAAACTTGTTCCTCCCCCAAACATTTTTAGAATGGAATGTAGACAATTATAGAATCATCTTAAATAAAGCGTCGTTAGTTCGATTTAATTAATTTGAAATTTAAATTTCTAGACCCAAAATCGTTGCCAATTCCGCCAACTTTGAATGGCTGTAGGGTAAAAGGACTTCGGTATATCGAATTCTTATTTTTCCTATTTCATTTTTTGGTTATTCACCCAATTTTACTGCGTGTCGCTGAACCTTTTTAGAGAGCGTCTATATGCTTTGCCCCTCTGGGCCCGAAAGCCGGCTACTTTGGTCCAACGGCTGCCCGGTTGATGGAAAGCACAAGGCTGTGTGGGTGGTGGCACGAAGCGGGGAGAGGAAGTGATCCCGGTCTGTTGCTGATGCTTTTCACATGCTTTTGAATGAATGACACATAAAGTCCTTTTTTGCAGCGTTTTGTTTTCTTTTCCCTCGTTGCCGCTGCCACTGCCGCCGCTGTTGCCGGCGACACATGGAGACACACATTTTTCTGAATGCTTCAAATTTTTGCTGGCTTTTCTTTTCGGGCATACGGCACAGCGGTTTATTCATGCATGCCTAGGACCCCGCAGCCACACCCTTTGCTGTTTGTTATTGTTTTGGTGGACCCAAGCGACCCGGCGGGTCTCCTCAGCCCGCTCGGCTGGCGTCGGTCCTTTTCAACGCAAATTTGTTCCATTAGTAGAGTTGGTGGAATTTTGTCCTCTTTCCTCGTTTTGCATTTTGGTTTCGCTCTTTCGTTGTGTTTATTTCGTTTTCCCCTCATATTTCTGCCGCCACACATATGAGCGCGTTTTGTTTTGCCAACCTTTTTGGCCGGGCCAGCCGTTCCGGGGAAGTGGCACACATTTCGAAAATGGGAATTATAGTCTGGTGGTTGGACTCGCTGGCTGGTCATTCATCTGAGTCGCCTACTTTCCAGAGGTCCAAGGAATTTCCTTCCTCTCCCGACACAAATATATGGCCTCGGCTTTAAGCTAAATCAAGAAGCTCTGCCAATAGGCGAAGTTCTACTGGTGATGGGATTTTCCCCACAAAATGAATTACTCAATCAATGGGGAAAAAACCAACTCGACATGAAGTCAAACCGGGCTTTCCACGCATTTCCATTGACAGTTGTTCCCCGGGGAACAATGACACCGTGGCAACAATTTCGATTTGACGCACGGCTTTTGTTGCGGACGTGTGTTTAAATTTAATTGGTTTCCTATTTAAATTGCGTTTGATTTGTTTGCCTGGCGTCCTTTCTACGCTCCATTTTCAATCGTTTATTGGCTTTGCCTTTTGCGCCCAACTCGGGGACGCGGCATTTCCAATTTCTCTATTATTTATTTGTGTCGCCGCCATCGATGAATTGGCCGGCGGACTGGCTCGGTCATTCACACAAATGAAATGCTTTTCATTGATGCCAACATAGTGGCCACCGATGCTGAATTAAATGAAATCCAGAACCCAAATAGAATTGCCATAAATTGACAATTGAAAGTTGCCCGACTGTTCGGTTGGCCGTCTAGATAGCAAATGGGAAAGAGGCTTTCGCAGGCCACGAAACCCAATTAAAACCGGCAAAGTGACAAAAAAAATTACAAATTCATGCAAAATTTGTTTCCTTTATTGCCCGAGCCAGGCGGCTGCCGTTCAAAATATTATTGATACTGAACACAACTAATTGGATTCCTTTCGCGTAATTTGCACAAAAGTTTTAAAGGGTCCAAACAATATAATTGATTGTTTTTGGCAGGAAAGAAACACCCACCTTTTGTGGAAATCTTTAAGCTAGACATTATATTGGGAAAATAATTTATATATTAAGCTGTTCAGCAGCTTTGGGGTATATTTCATATCCTTTGGCCTTTCTGCTGCGAGATATTGGAAAAAGGTTTGCCACGAAAATTCCTCCACTCAATCATTTTGGAAGGGATTCCGAAAACACTTCAATGCTGGGAAAAAAAAACTAGCAGCCCGAAATCCCCAACCCTGCTAGTCCTGTTTTCCGCCGGGTGAGTCAATCCCGGAAAAATAGAACTGAAATTGCATTATTAAGTGGCCGGGGGAGGAGGCAGACTAAGCCAAGGGCGTCCAGAGGGCGGGAAAGCAATTGAAGCGCATGCACTGAGATTTGGTTAGCATTAAACCCTTTCGATCCGTGGCCGGGGGCGCCCGCAACAAGGACGAGAGCTGCGAGGACCACGAGGGCTTTCCTGTAAGCCCCACTAAGCGGACGGAGAGAAGGCGGCTGGGAACGCTGGCCGGACAAATAGAAAACAACAACAGGCATAAAATATTAATAATAATAAGATTTTCTCAACTGTTGACCAGCTACACACACACACACACACACATACACACGCACAGTGGGCAGCCGCCTAATCCCATTACAGGGGTCAATGGACGAGGAGAAAGGCGGAGCGCAAGGCAAACGACGACAACAGAGAAAGCCAACCAAAATCGCATCGAGTCCAGTTAAGTGGAGTTGAGTCGAGTTAAGTTGAGTGGTTCGGAGAGCGGCGAGTTTATAATGCCAACTGGTTGGCCATAAACACGCAGGCATCATAAGCAGCCCAACCGGAAACGCCAGGAGCAGCCCCCGTCTCCCAAACCCGACCCCAGAGGAATGCGATGAGAGCGAGAAAAATGTGAGCGTTCAATGGCAAAACATTTCCACGTGTAATTGAATTTTGTGGCGTTGTCCGCGTCAATTTATTCGACCATATGAGCCGGGTAAAGGGTGACGCGTCCAGTTGGCCAAATGGGCGCCCCCACAAACGACATTGCCGACGCCAACGCCGCCGCCAACGCCTTTTGACCACAAACACGCCCCGGCCTTGGTTACGTACGTGGTCCGCCCACGGGACCTCATCAGGGTGGGCATGTTTGCCAAAAGGGTTAAAGCTTTGCTGTTGTAATTGTATTGGCCAAACACTCCCACCCCCCACTCGCACTCCCATCCCTCTGTCCGGTTCATTTGTCTGTCTGGCACACACGCACGTTTCTAATTTTGTGCGTGGCTTGTTAAGCGCTTTTTTCTAGGGCGCGGGTGTCGGTTCATTTGGCTATGAGCTGTTTATTAAGTTTGGTCGACCCACCCAAACGGCACAGTCAGACAAAAGCTGAGAGCTCGGGCAGCCCAGCTTTTGTCGGCAACTCCGGCGACCGGACAAATCCCAGCAAATCAGAAACACTTGCCAGCAAAACGCAATTGACATTTGTACACGACAATACCAAATCCAAAAGCCAACTCAGCTCAGCCGGAATGTCTCCCCGGCCCGCAGCGGGGCCAGGTAACCCTCGGCTGACCCCCGGGACAGACATCAGGCTACCATTATATGCTTGTTATAATCCCTGCCAAACAGTTTTTATTGCAATTGTCAACTCGGGCCATAAACCAGGCAAAGTGAAAAGGATCCCACGAACACCAAGGAGCACAACAGGCAGGAGTAGGGCAGGCCGAAGGTGGGGGAGGAACAAATCTGACACCTAAAAGTTCTTCTTTTTGTAGTCCCCGCCGCCCCCGCTGCTCGACACAAATTGAAAATATGACAAGAAAATTCGTTTTACTCGACGGCTCCGAGTCAGCAGGGCCCTCGCCCCTGTCCGCCCGCACGGGCAAGTAGGTCGCCTAAAATGCAGCAACTGTTGGCAGTTTGCTAACTTGGCAAAGAGTTGCTACCGTCGAAAGCATATTGATTTCAGGTCTGGCCGCGGCAGTTGTCAGGGACGGGAAGGTCCAGGCGCCAGGCGTATGACTCTCTTTTTTCCTATGGCCTTCCGTTCCTTTCATTCTTTTTTTGCCAACGCGGGCAAAACCTTGACAGCCACACACACGCACACCCGCACATACAAAGATACTTTCCCCGTATGTGGGCGACTTGCATCTGCCCGAGTGCATCGGTGTGCGTGCAATGAAAAGCGCATGCATCAAGGTGAAGTCAGCAGTTTCCTTCAACGGCCACCACTCTCCCCCTTGCCAGTCCGTGCCAGCAATGGCGACCGTTGAAGCAAATAAAAATAATATTTTTACCCTGGGCTTCCGCTGGCATTCCAACTCGCCGAGCAGCCCAGCCCCCGCGCCACTTGATTGCCACAAAACAATGCTCATTGCTCCAGTGCTTCGATATGGCGGCGTGTGGGGCAGCAGGAGGACAGGCGTCTCATTGATGTACGAACAATAAGCCAAGCAAATAAGCGAAAAAGAAGGAAAAAAACAAGAAACGTAAAGGAGAGAAACCTTCAAAAAGAAATTCATTTCGGCTCCCCATTCAACCGCGACCGAAGTACTCTTTTCGGCCATTAAAAGTCACGTTCCTCAGTCACTCAAATATCACACTTAATTAATAATTATTAAAGGCGTAAGAATAAGTTTAATTTATTAATAGAAGTTAAAATTCTTTAAAATATCAAAGAACAAAATAAAACTAAAACCACAAAATTAAAAACTTGTGAGAGCTTATAAAAGTTTTAAACTAAATGTTCATTTAACACAAAAATAATCATAGTCAATTGGGTTTTAATCCTTAAAATTAAAATATATTTAATTATTTTTAACTTAACAAAATCACATCAAGTCATAATCTCCACATCATGTACAGAAAAAAATTAAATAATATTCAACATTTTCAATAAATACAAAACCACTCTTGACATTTGCCAATAAAAAAATAATAAATATTTTCTTGATCAATAAAATATAATTCATTTATTATAAGAATATTTCTTATTTAGAAAACAAATCTACTGACAAACACATAACGTTCATAAATTTTTACCCTTCATTTATTCATGTCTTCATTATTTCCACCCTCGAAAAAGAGCATTTTAAGGTGATAAACAGCCACATTTGTGCGGCTTCTTGCGATTTTCGCTGACTGACCCACATAAGAACGCTCAATGGAAACTGAATGGCAACCACGAAAGTTGGGCCACCGCATCTGGCAACTTTATGGGCCCCATCGACGGCGCGGGCCACGGAGAAGGCCAGCAGTGGAAATCACTGAAAAATTATAGCACTTTAGGGGATTTTAATAATGGGCGTGTGAAGATGTAGCAATGCAGCTGTAAAAGTGGACCTGGCCTGGTGTTTGCTTGTACGTGTGTGTGTGTGTGTGTGGGCCATAATTCAAGTTATTAAATGTGGTGGCCCAGTAACCTTCATTACGAGGACCGAGGACCCAAGGAATCAAAATGTACCCAAAATATACAAATCAAAAGTCGACCGAAAGTCAAACTAGCCAGGCAGTCGGCTGTGGGGAAATTAGGGCAGCAAGGACGCTGAAGAAAGCCAGAAAGAGAAGGCAAACAAAGCGTCGCCAGGGAGAGCCACCAAAGAATAACGAAGCTCAACTTGAGGCGCCTTCCCAGGCGGCTGGCACCGCAGTCAAGGCTGCTCTGTTGCTGCCACTGTTGCCGCTGCTGCTGTGGGGCAGCCAAGTAACATTAGACCACTTCAAAAACTTTTATTGAGGCCAGCGGAGCTGGGCTGGAATTTAAGTATTTCTCGCTGGGTTTTCCTTTCTTTAGCCCGCCCGCCGCTTTCCATTCATGGAATTCTTTCTATAATTTTTTCTCGTTTTTGTATTTTCTCTCTTTTCAATTACTTGAATTGTATACTAAAACGAATGCCATAAAATTATTTAAAGCCAACAAAATAGGCGCTAAGCAGCATAAAAAAATAAAACGGCCTTCCCTGCCACTAACGGGCGGTGGGCTGGGCAACTTGTTGAGTTCGCGGAACTGCAAGGACCCACAAAAAATACACCATTTAAGTGGCAGAAGTGCGATGGAATTTCGAAGGGGCTGCGAAGTAATTTATGTGATTTTTTAAATCATATTTTCCTAAGGATATACATTAACTTTTTAGTCGAGCTTTGGAAAATCTCCTCTTCCGCGGAGAATGGCAAAGAATGAGAATTATCATATCCTTGGGATCCACACCGGAAGGTCAGTATTATTTCCTTTTAGTTCTTATTCTTGATGTGGCTTCCATCCCTTCATGTGGACAATTAATTACCTTCAGAAGCAACATCCACTTAACTGTGGGCGAGGTTCCTTTGCATAATTCACGCGCCTAAACTAAGATTCCGTGTGTCCTTGGCGGTTTTTATGGGTCGGTTAGCTTAATGGCTTTTTGCGCCACCCCAGCCAACTGCCGGAGCGAGTCACAGTGTTGAGACGTTAAGCGAAATGAGCAACTGCCTTCCTGCTCCTAAATGCAGGCAATAAAAACTAAACAAATCGCTGCCAATGGCTACTTATTATCACCTCGGGGAATTTATTACCTGACAAAAGCCCAGCCGGCAGGGCCCCGCCTCTCGGAGATGTCGGTCAAAAATTAATAAGAGAGAGTGCAAAAAAAACGCTTTGTAAATGTCCAGGAGAATTGTAAGAAGTCGAAGGGTCGGGCATGTGTGGGTAAAATCAGTGAGCAGGGTTTTCTTTTTTGATAAATTTACTACACAAATTGAGTCGCTAAATTAGAACATTTATTTTTGTTGTTGTCTCGTCTCCTTTTTGCTGGCCTTCTTTGAAACGAACCCAAATGCGTTTGCCACTTGAAGTGGCAGGCAGCCACACAAGCCACCGCTCCAGCCATCACTCTTGTCCCGCCGACAGACCTGCTCGGTCCTCGCTTGCCTTCATTATTTTCGTGGCCGGGCAGTGAGCATTCGACTGCTGCACTTCATAGTTAAGCCGGAGCAAATCTCAAGAGTGTAATTTATCGTTATCATTTGTTTGGCTGAAAGCAAAGACGAAAAAATACCCGAAAGATGGAGAAAACACAAAACGAACGCGGCCAAAGGCAACCGAAAGCCAACGGGAGCTCTCTGGCTTATCGAACTTCAAATGCCCTTCAATTCAAGCTCCTTATCAAGCAAATTCATGGAACTTTTAAGAAGATTAATTAACTACAGAAATGGTAAGTCAAAGGCAAATGAGATCTAAAGGAACAAAGCTGGCTCTATAACATAAAGATCTCCTTAATAATTAGTTTAAGGAAGATCTTGCAAATAAAATCCAGATGAACATACTTCACAATGCCATGAAAAGAAACCTCTTAAAAGAACTGATATAAATAAATGGGAGACTTTTAAAATTAAAATATTTTACGGATTATTAAAAAGAGAAATTAGGAATTTCTAAAAATATATTTAAAACTATCTCCCACGATTTTATCACTCCATCCGATCACTGTTGGTTACCTTATATTTATAATATACAGTTGGGAATATACCCGATATTCTACTCAGTGGTGCAGAGTATAATAAAATGAATGGAAAAATAGAGAATACGAAACAGTAAACGATTTTTGTGCTCAGGACTCACGAAGTGGGTGTGTTGCCCCGTGTGTGTGTGTGTGTGGTATTTAGATAACTAAAGTAATTTATTTTATATGGAGGTCATACGCTCATGGACATGCCCACATAAATAGCGAAAGCGAAAAAAATCATCAGCATCAGGGACAGACCAAAGACTCAACGCAAGCAGGCTCTGTGTCATTGTGGCTGCGACGACGTGTGTGCCTCAGCGAGAGAGAAACAGAAAGCGGGAAACTTACGCACGGGCAACTGAGACATTTCCGTTTGTGCCGATTACCCAGTTGCTGGCTATGGGAAGCCAGCGGCGCTGTCTCTTCAGGCCATCTTAAAAATAGTTTGGCTCCCAGTTCGTCGTCCGTTGCGCAATTTTATTGCCTACTTTGCGGCATTAGCATTCGAATTAACCAACTGGAACTACACGCACAGTCGGGGCTCAGCTGAATCAGCCAAAGTCAGGCTCACCCAGGGAATGGGGGACCAATTCGCCCGATTGGCAGCAAGGAAGTCAAAGTTTTCGAGCCGAGAACTTCGGCCGAATTGGGGGGCCTGGATTGGTGCTGGGCGTGAATAAATGGGGTGAGGCTCTGCATACCAAAATGTGAAATTCAATTTCCGAAATTCATTTGCCGAAAAACTAATTAAGTCTTTTCGGGCGGCCCACATCCATCGCATGGCCCCACAATTGTCAATGGCTTTGGTTTCCCTTCTGCCGTCGTTGTTTCTGCTTCCGATTTTTAAATATGTCGGGCAATTAACACCCATGGCGCATTCTCATTCTCCCACCAGCTTTGGGCTGTGATTTAATTAGAAAATTGTTTGCGAAATATGAATATTTCTATAGAAGTTTCCCAACTTTGCCTGCGCATAGTTTCGGACGCCCAGCTAATTGAGCTCGATGGCCAAGAAGCATTAAAAATTTAAGCCCGTCCGAGTAAAACTCAATTAACTGCCTCCGCCTCCGTTAGACCTTACAAGATTCCATGTTCACAGCATACCACCCCACCCACCCGATCTGTCCTGGCTTAACCTTTCTACATATGTTCTATGTGGCGGTGTCCTGGACAGTAAAATCATGGCAATAAGCAACTTTGTACGAGGACAAGGAACAAGCGATTTCTCTTCAACCCTCCCACAAGGATAATGTCTCTTCCCCTCACACACACACACACACACACACGCGAGCGCGCCCTCTAACCCCCATTCGCCCATCTAAGCGGACATTCCCACAACAAATTATTACAAACCTAATGACCTAATATATAAATTTGCGGCCAAACACAATGGGCATCGAGTGGTCCTAAAAGGAGATACCTTAACCCACCAGTGACCAAGGGGATTCCGAATGGGATTCTATCTATGAGGAAATGGAGTGGATTTATTTAAAGTGAGGGAGAAACAAAGAAAATGTTTTGTATGGGAGCTCCCTTGACTTTCAGTCTTGTTTATATTTCCTGTTTAAAATGTAAGAGAACGTTTTAAATTAAATCCCAGCATAAATGAAAGAAGTTCTTTAAATTCAAACTGATTGTCCACATTATTAAAATTCCTGGCCACAAAAGAATTTTCATAGAATATCAAAATATGCGTATGGAAAAAATCAAACTTCCTGTCCGACGAGGGTTAAAGTCAAGTGGGCATCCCTGCCACCAGCTCCCCATCGCTCCTTTCTGATAAGGTCACACAATTTGTGTAAGCATGCAAAATGTAGTCCAGCCGTTGGGCCATTATCAGTGACCATAAAATGTGAGCCACCAACGAATTCCAGCCGCCAGCCCACGCCCAGCTCCCACTTTCATGGTGAGCCCTCTGCGGAGACGACGAGTGGGGGGAGCAGCAACAATAACAGAAAAAAATGGCATCTAATTTATGGCCCGCAAAATGCCCGACACACGATGACCAAAAATGAAAGCAAAAACTGTTGCCAGAGCCAGAGGAGGGGCCGCCCACCTGCCACGCCTTCGGACAGATGCTGATACTTTACAGCTGTGCTATTTTTATTTTCCGTCTTCTTTTTTCCACTGGGTGGTCGTTTAAATAGCCGAAATTTTATGTCTTTGCAGTGATAAAAACCGCAAGACTTGTGGATGATGCGTTTAAAAAAAGGAGGAATGAGCGCGGGCGAGGGGCGAGCATAAAATATGGAAGAAGTACAGTCACCCGGACACGCACATATGAGCCGAGCTACCCCCACCACCACTTGAGTGGTTGCATTCTTAAATTGGATTAAGTGGTTTTTTGAGAGTTCGTTTCCCTTCGGCAACGGCGGCGGCGGCGGCGGCAGCAGTGGAGGTCATGGAAGAAGGAAGGCCAGGCTAACGCTTTGGGGTTTTGTGCCGGTTTAGCTTTCTGCTCGAGAGGACTCGAATTTAATTAAGAGCAAATATTAAAGAAATGTTTTTATTTGGCAGACGCATCCGGAAAACAATGGCCGTCCGGAAAATACGGAATAGAAAGAAAAACCCAACCAGCAACGGGAGACTGAGACGCATACCGAGAAACTCGAAGCTTTCAGTTTATTTAAACAAAATGAATGTTAATATCAGAAGAGCCTGGTTATCTCTGCGTATGTGTGTGTGTGTTCAGTTCTGTATAAATGCCGGAAAACTTGCAAATCTCATCTGAGGACCTAAAACCAAAAGCAAATAAAAATAAATCACCTCAAAATACAAAAATACCAAAGCAAAGTCCGTAAAATGCTCAAATTTCGCAACATCGAACCAAATACAGATTTAAACAACTCTAAGTACCCCGTAGAATTAAATGAAATGCGATTGGGCAAGGTAAACAAAGCTGCCATAAATCAAGTGCCTCAGTCGGCCAAAAAGTGAAGCCGAACGGCAACCCTGGTCGTTATGGCTACCACACTTTAAACTGCATTCATTTTGTGAATTATGGCCAGCTTGGTATTTTCTATTACGTTATATCTAAATCAGTAACTCATTCCCGGCAACGTTTTACTTCCTGCCACATTTTTTCTCCTTCCAACGCAACTGTACTTTGAAAACAACTTGCGACTGCCGGACGAAATTTGTTTAGTTTATTATTTAATCTAAAGTGATTTAGACTATTCTATTCCAATCTAATCTCTTCTATTTGACCAGCTAGTGTTGCCACCTGGGTTGGCAGAAGTACTGTTATGCACTTTTTGAAGGCCTTCTCCGATGTCCCCAAGGACGTTCGTGCGCCTCGCATAACGCAGCTTCGCAATCAAATGTTGAACAGCCACTTTCGCGGAAGAGCCATCAGCAAATTCTATCAATTTCGGTATCGAATTTGGCCCGACGAGCCTGGCTGTGGGCGGCTCTTTTAGCCGCTCCGTTGATTCGCCGAAAAGCCCGGGAATGGCCGGCGATTTTCAACAGATTTTGGTAGCACATAAAAACCGCCAGGCCGACTATCGACGACGCTATCGCCCGGCTCCTATCTATGGTCCTGCCATTTGGCGAATTTACATTTCAGCCAGTCCACTTGCGTGCCCGGCAGAACAACACAAAATCCGGCAGTGCTGAGCAAGCCGCCGCGCCATGGGATGCCATTTAAAGACCGAAAATGAAATTGGTTTTCTCCTGTCGCCGCAGCCGCCGCTGCCGCTGCTGCTGCTCATGTGGTGTGTATCGCTTATCCGGCGGGGGTTTTATCTAAGCGTCCATCTGCCTTCATTTGGCCATGAGCTGGAATGCCAACTGACTTTGCCGGCTGCCCCGGGGTCATATTAAATTTTTTTGTTTATTATTTCAGTAGAGGAAGGGTGTGGGCGTTTTGTGCTTGTTGTCTTTGCTTTTCTCTATGCATTGTCGCCCGAACCTTTCGATTTTTTATTACTTTTTGGCCAATCTTCTGGTTTTACTGCAAGTTGCCGAAAAAGCTTCCAAAATGTTGCATCGCCCCAACTCGCCCCGCCTTTTTTATATCCTGGAATGTTTTTTGTTGCGTCTTCATGAAATGTTTATGGCCGTTGACTATATTCTTTTTATCGGCTCCAGATCATTGGCATTTTGCTGACGCCCCGCCTCCCTCTTTCAAGTTGATTGAGTGAAGTAGCGCCAGAATTTTTTTTAGTACTTCGCCGTCCCTGTCGTCGTCGCTGTCGGCTGCTTGACATGTTTTACATAAGTTGGACAGTGAAAAGTGTCACGTGGCCTAAGCCAGCCGAGATTGTGTGGGGGGATGTCGACGCCGGGCGGCTGTTTGGGTCTGTCAGGTTGCCACTTATTAATGTTTGATGTTGTCGACTGGACGTGTCGGTCTGTCTAACGAATTGGGCTTTTTTGTTTGGCGGATGGCTGGAAAATACTGTTTGTTTTATTCTCTAAGGCTTTTAAGGGGCCGATGATTGGGTGACAGGTCTTGATTTGCCAGAATTCGTGTAAATGCTGCCAATCTTCCTTTAATCTTTCCTGGCGGAGGGACACCCGAAATCCCACCTAAATAAAGCAGACCGAGGTGGCCTAGTTCCGGGCAAGCAGTTCAAATAATCGGGCTTCATAGAAAATAAAAATCTTCCGTGATCCTAAAAATCTTCTAATGGAAACAGGTGCTTCGTTTCGGTAGTGCGAATGGGAATTTTTTATTATAGCTCCTCTTGGAAATTTTGACGGAGATCCCAGACTAATTTTCAAAACAGAAATGTTGAAAGGAAAATTTAAATCAATTGTACAATTTTATCTCTTAAGTTAAAGTGGGTGATGGTAATCAAATTTGGAAAGGTAGAACGAAAGCTGGACCGAGAGATTAGATGAGTCAGAGTCTGAACTTTAGAACTTTCTCGCGTTTACTGAGCCAAAAAAAAAAACACTTTCATTCAGTTAATAAATCGGATATACAAAATTTAATCCCCAGTTCTTACATCGACCTAGATTGCCTTTCGGAGCAATTCGAAGTGTTTGAACCAAATTTCATGGGTCAAAGACCTCCGAACTTTAAGCTCAATTCCGTGAGCTGCCTCAAAGGTAACATAACCTCCTTACCTCTGCTCGAAGGTTGTGAGGTCCTTTGACATTTGGAAATTTACACCGGCCCCGTCGATAGATCGAAGCACTCAAAAGTTTGCCTTGTAAGCCGATTGCCGTTAGTTCCTTTGGCTGCCGCCTGCTGACGGCAACGAGAAGGAATTGGGGGGGGCTTGTTGTTTGCCAAATGCTTGGCAAATTTATTTTGCAAGCTGATTTGCATGCTGCAAAACAAAAGTGAAACAGAAACGGCAACGGCATTCGAAAAGTTGTTTGCATTAAACTAAAGAAGCCCCAGAGAGTCACCGACTTACACACACAGAGCCTTTGGATGGAGGGAGAAGAACAGCAAACAACTTTTGCATTATCGCTTAGAGATGCGCGCCGCACACACGCTGCACCCGGGAGTCTCAGTGATATCGACGGCAGCGACGGTTGCTTCGTTTTGTTTGTCGTCCTTGGGGGCTTTCCCGGGGGAGGTGGGAGCTCTGATTCGTGGGGGGGTTTTTGGGGGCGCAGAAATAAAGTCATAAAATTGAATTGGTAATTTTTTGTGTTAAAAGCAGAAATTAAAATAAATTGAATTGATGCTAAGAAGGCGATGGCAAAAGCGATTCAAAACGGAGAGCGTGAAACAGAAACAAAAACGCCCAGAAAGTTCTTCCCAAGGCAAATGCGCAGAAAATGCAAATGAGTAGAAGTGAGAAACCAAACGACGTGGACCCAACGCTCCTGGTGGGCGTCAAATTGGTGCACGAAATGAAAACAAAATAAAATACTCAATACCCGGCCTGGCCGCCGACAGCAAAGCAGACACGAAAACGGCAAACATTTCATGGCATCGCCGCTCTTCTAGTTGCTGTTTTATGGCCACCATTGTCTCCGGCCCGCTGTTGGTGTTGGTGTTTTTGTAATAGGATTACTGCATA
Organism: Lissocephala sabroskyi; assembly: GCA_037075105.1. Taxonomy (NCBI): domain Eukaryota; kingdom Metazoa; phylum Arthropoda; class Insecta; order Diptera; family Drosophilidae; genus Lissocephala; species Lissocephala sabroskyi. Next base: position 39,820 of record JBAMCP010000236.1, read on the forward strand.
AATTAAAGTATTTGCCGTGGCATCATCAAATAAGATTTGCAGCCCTCTCCCGCCGACCCCCCGCCCGCGACCCTAACGAGCAACAACGTGAGAACACCAGCAATCGCAAGGATAACGGGCCGCGGCGGCTGCCGCCAAATGGATTCAAACAACGAAGCTCTCAGCTCTCAGCCTCTCATCCCAAGCAAAAACAGAAATAAATAAAAAACAACAACAGGCCGAAGCAGAAGAAATGGGAACAAGGGAAAATGGCACGTCATGGCGGCGGCTCCACGTCGGTAGGGCCAAGCGCAAAAGTAAAGTTTATTGCATAATTTTAGGCAGCTTAGTTAAAAGTGTAATGTAAACAGCCCCCACGAAGCGGCAGCGGAGGACAGAAGGAGAGAGAGAAAACGGAGAAGAGGAGCAAGAAGAAGAAGAAAAACATTTGATGGGAGCAGGAAAACCGCCAGCAGCTTTCCTAATATGCAAATGTCAACAGGTAAATGTGTCAGTGAAGTTTTATTTCGTCCCTGTCCCTCTGCTCCTTTGCGTTTTATGAGGCGATTTCGTGATCCTTTAATGGAGGCAATTGCTTTCTTTATTCTTTTTTTCCTTTTTTCTTGGCAACGCCGAATTCGGAATTTTTATACTCACAAGCTGAGTTTGTTTTTATATTTTCACAAGGACGTTGGGTTTAGGCTTCAACATTTTCTGAGATCTTCGGACTTAAAACCTATCCAGAAGTTAATGTTCTGCTCAAAAAAGGTTTTACGGATCTCAGAAGACCTCCAGTGGCAGTTTTCCCTTGCCATTTGTTTTAGTCTCGTAAATAAAACAATTTATTTCGCCCTTGAAAGCACCCCCTCCTCACATTCTAAATTATGATTCTCTGTCGTTTTCAAATATTAATGGAAAATTTCCATATAAAATTTATCCCCGCTCACACACACGCGTCGGCTGGCGGAGCAACCTTTTTAGCCAACAACAAACTAGAAATTCGAAAACGAGGGGACCGCAAAAATCGCATATCCCGACGGCCCCAACATAAAAATCCCCCAACGAAGCTTCCGCCAGGAAACGCACAAGGACAGCAGCAGCGATGGCGCCGGCGGATCGGAGGAAAAATCACTTCAAAAATTTGAAACTAAACACACAAAAACCACAAATTTCATTTTGATAAAATTTTAATTTGGACAAGAGTGCCGCGCCGCATAGCACCCACCCACCCACACACACACACACACACGAAAGGCCGTTGGAGGCATCATTTTGGCCGTTGATTTGCGTCATGGAGGCCACGGCGAGTGCTCGGCTCGGCTCGGCTAGGCCCGACTCGACTCGCACGCCTCAATAATTCAAAGATGTTAAGCCGCAAATTGGCGATGAGTTGGCGGCTGTGATGGGCCCGGTGGCCCAGATGGGACACCGTCGGCCCCCTTAGCCCCCTTTGTACTCTGGGGAAATGGCGCGCAGACAGGATGCCCATCCGCTGGGGCCTCACACACACACACACGCGCGCACCGGCACGCATTCGCATTAAACTCTATTGGGTGCTAATGTTTTGGGGCCGCAGCCCACTTCCTACTCCCTGGCCGCCCCTGACCCTTCACCGGCGCGCATATCAGACAGCAAAAATTTTCATAAATTCAGCAATGAGCCTGTCGTCGCGCACACGCACCCAGCAAGGCCGACAGCGTCGCTGCTAATGTGTGTGTGTGTGTGTGTAATAAAAATGCGCTAAAATGTTTGTACCAAATACATAAACAGAACGCTTATTGCCTACTTCTGCCGGAGCGGAAGGGGCGTGCCGGGCTGCCTCCCGCGTGCGTTGTTCATTTGCCGCTGCTGCTTCCGCTGCTGCCCACCGGCAGCATTTGTTGGTGTTGCTGCTGATGTTGTTGTCTGGCGGTCTATTAAAGAGCCCGGATAAGTATGCTTTAAAAAGAACTCCAAAGCGCAAAAATTCAACACATTCTGGCAATTACAGTTAAACCCAGCTAAAAAGAACGGGATTTGTAAAAACAAGTAGGCCGTAAAGAACAGATCAAATGAGAAGCCAATTTACAGCAACGGAGTTTTGTAATTAAGGTTTCCAACTTGGCTGCATTTTCTACTCTCCATGTCCATAATTCGATCAGCTTTCGCTTTTAGCCACTTTCCACTGCGCTTAAGCCGCGACCCCGCCCACGGTCCGCTACTTGGTCCACATTCAAATCCATTTGTATATGCTTATGTCAAGCTTATCAGCGGTTCAAGTGAACAGACAGCAGCGCGCGGGGGGCGGACTGCTGCCGTGACGCATGGAAGGCGCGAAAGCAGAAGCAACGCGCTTAAAATTCGGCCATAAAAATTTGCATTTGACTAAAGGCGAACGGCTACGGATCCCCCCACACCACTGCTGCTTCCGGGAGAAAATCCAGCCAGCAACCGTCCTGATAAGCCTAACCCCTTGCCGAAAAGCCGGCGAGGGGACAGACGACAAACTGCCGGGAGGTACATCCTTCGCGCCTCGAACACAAAGCCAATGGCCGCCAAACTTGGCGGGCGCTTGTTTCTCCTTCGCTTCGCATTCATACTGGGCGTGTCAGTGTGTGTGTGTCTGTGGGTGTGTGCGGCATGCCAATGCGTTTGCCGATTTCTCTAGCGTCGTCATACGTGCCAGGATTTTTTTCTGTCTATAAGAAAAGTAATGCCAGGCGACCCCAGAGTCGTGGCAGAGTTGTGACCTCCCGAGCCCTGCGCCCTGGCCCGCCTGGCAGGCAGGCAGGCAGGTTCCTGCCTGCCATATCTTTCGACGCTTTTACGCTATTTCCTATTAAGCAATTTCCCCCCACTTTGGCTGCTTCCCCCCTCTCGGCTGTGTGTATGTGCCAAATTCATGTCTGTTGAAGTTGCATAGCAAAAGATACTAAAAGCTTATGCCCTCCCCCCCTGCTTTTCGGTATTTCCAGCCACCCCCACGCAGATGTACCCGCCACGCCAATCAAGCCCCCAGCCGCACCCACAGATGTGCTTCCTCTGTTATCGATTTTTGTCGCAACGATTGCACCCTCAATGCTCCACTGTCGGCGGGAAACGGAGGGTGTATTTGTGCGGGGGTGAGTGTGTGTGCGTGGGCGAGTGTCTGAGCAGAAATTTTGACATGCCAACGCATTTGAAATTTGCATCTTTTTTTTGGGGCAACGGCGCCAAGTGGAGAGCTGAAGCTTCTCCCAAAATCTCTGATTATAAAATTAAAGCTGTCAGATAAAAAAAGAGAAGTGATACTGGAAACAATTTGCGAGAACTCGAGGCATTTCAAAGGCAAGGAAATTGAATATTCCAAAGAAATTCTTTGGATTACCTCTGATTTTCCCGAAAATTGTTAAGTTACTAACTTAAAACAGGTTAAGAAAGCAGAAAAGATTAGCAATTAAAGAAACTGTCGGTCGCACTTTCTGCTTATTTTAAGGCATTCATTCTTCGCATATGACAACCCTGCCACCATCGATTGGATTGTCTATTTGGGCTGTGGCTTTCTTGTGTTAACACTGAGCAGACCACAAGCCAGAATCCACAATTTGAAGCTACTTAAGTTTTTGTTTTATGAAATTTATGGCAGATTCTTCGACATTCCTGCCCCTCCCCCTCTCCCCACATGGGGAGCATCACATAACCCGCCACAATAAGTCACTGTCATAGCCAGCGGGGGCGTCCGCAACTTCGCACATATGGGAAGGTATAGATGGTTTTTGGGCGGGAGGGCGGTGATCCGGGCGGGCCTTGTGATTTTAAGGTAACTTTTGTGTATACTTTTGATTTATTAATGTTGATACATCGGCCCACACACACACACAGCCACACACACGTGCGGGCGTGGAAAGAAAGTGTGAGTAAAAGTTTAAGAGGGCAAATTTTTAGGGGGATGATGAAAGTTTGTGATTTTTTTGTTGGGTTGCTCGCAACGCCTAAGAAGTTAAGCCGCAGTAAAGCTGTTCGGCTATCTCTCAACAGGTTCGGAGGCTGACAGGACCCGGAAAACCCTAACGTATTTTCGCATTTATATTAATTAATTTTTCCCGAAATATTTCCCCGGGTGTGATGCGTCCCCAAACTCGCATTAAAGCTCATTAAGTCGTAACACGCCTGGCAATTAAGCGAGCCCAGAGCCCTCCCCCTGTTAGAAATCTGAAAACTTGAAAAATTTATTAAAATAATCCCGTTTGGACTGAGGGATCAAGTCCGTCGCTCCGCAGTTTGCCAGCGAAAAAGAAAAATTCCTTTAAATGAATTTCAAAATATAAAACGAGGGGATGGATAAATGCTTATGGGCCTGGGGGGAAGGGCTGGAAGCCGGGGCAGCCTGGCCAGCGGCCGGCTGGTGCGGTTTTTTCTATTTTCGCGGCTATGATTTTGATGCGTGTCACTGGCAGTGGCTCCACCGAAATTTCCTGTCAGAGAAAAACATCAGCTTAGCGGCCTTTTAATGAAGCCCCCAAAGATTCCTTTGCGGTTTGCCGTCGCTTTCAGTTGCCTGCTGGCTGAAATCATTAAAGAAAAAACTGGTACTTAGACCAGCCGACGGATGGTTTGGGGTGTGGTGAGTCTGGCAAAGTTAAAAAGTTGCAAACTTTAAAAACAAAAATCCAACCAAATATGTAATATAATTCCGAAACAAAACCAACAGCGGCAGTGGAAAATACAAACTTAGAGGAAACTCTCCCAAGGTTCTTAAAACTTCAAAGATCGTTAAATATCAGTTTAAAATTTAAAGGGTCTTTTAAAACGTTTTATTTTCTCTAAATTCTCTGACCATTCTGCACTCATCTAAAGGAGACTGAGAAAGCAGGACGGGCGGCTAGCTAAGCCTTAAAAAACTTAAGGAAGTTACAGTTCTTCTTTCAAATTTCCCGGTATTAACTACTATATATATCTTAACAACTCATTCAATATGTGAAGTCTCGATTGTTTTACAACAAACCTTGTTTCCAAAAACAAACAAAAAGTCTTAATGTTTGAGTAATTCTCAAAGATTTTAAAAATGAATTTGTTAAGAGAAGCGGATCGCTCCGACATCAATGATTTCTTTTTATACATTTTTATCTTATTTACTTAGGATCCTAAGTAAATCTTATAAATTTATCGATCTCGAATCAGTAATATGGTTTGGTGCATTCCACATAACGTACTTACATAGCTTTATCTGTTTTCTTAATGATAGTTCACATATGGTGTGAACTCTTGTCCCTTTGATAAGGAATGCTTGGGTTTTTCTCACAAATGTGGACTGTATATAAATGTATATTTAACATTTTCGTGTTCGTGCTTGGACAGATTTCTAATAAAATTCAGACCCCAAAGGCCGATCTTTTTCCAAGCTGTCGATAATACCTGTCGGTCTGAGTTCCTAAACTTAATAAATAAACAATTAAATAACGCTGTGTCCAGCAATCAAAATTTGATTGTTTCTCCAACCCATCCTGGCCAGATTTCCAGCAGATTGCTTGTCAGTCTGCTTTGGACATATTTTTCGTGTTTATCATTTTTAAAGTGTCCTTCATATTTTCAGTGAAACTGTTTTGTCCTTTGAGTTTAACACATTCCCTTCCCGTTCACGGAACTTTTCCTTCTCCTTGACGAAGTTCACTTATTCTTAAATTCCAGGTTTCTGATTTCCGAACTATCCGTTGAGCGGATTTCTTTTCCACCTAATTGCATTTGCTACAGAATTCAATGCATTTTCCGGCTCGCCAATCTAATGTAATTAAGGTCAGCGAACGCGATTATGATGAATATTTGAAGCCAACATTGCAAGGGTGGTGAGGGGAGCGGGCCATTGGAGACTCTTGAGACAGTTGGAGTTGATCCAAAATTTATTGATTAGACGTATTAGGGTCAATTAGCCGTGCCAAGAGAAATTTTGATTAGCCAGGAGATTGGCTCTCCATTGAGCGAATTAAGTGAAAACTCCAACACGCTGCCGCTTGTAATGAAACTTTCGAGGTTAAAGTCAAAATGGAAAATTTAATGTACTCTAATATTTAATAATAAAAACTGAAAACGCCTCCTTATGGGACCGGGGGGAGTGGCGAATATTTATAGAAAAATAAAACCTTTTTACGCAGGGACGCAAACAAACAGCAGCAGGACTCGGGGAGCGGCTGGTCCCTTGAGTAAAGGCGACGACCAAAAAACCAACAACAACAAGGCCCCAAAAAGGCCGAGTAAACAAGCCGAGGCTGTGGGTCGGGCCAAAAAAGCAGGCAAGTGCGATAAATAAGGCCAAAAAGGCAAAGAGCAAACGAGCCAGAGAATCGGCGGCAGCAACGACGGCGGCGGCGATGGCAGCGGCATTTGCATTAAATTTTTTTGTTAACGGTTACTGGTAAAAAGTGCAAAAAACTACATCACACTGACGCCCCCATCTCCCCCTACCCAACCGCTCAGACGGCCAAAAGTGCGCTTTCAATTGTAAGCAATTTGGTGAACTGAGCGCCCGGCACACACAGCCAAGGGGCGGGGGCGGGCGGCTGGAGCTGCTAACAAAGCTCGGCCCGCCGAGTGGGGGCCATCTGTCCGCCCGTCCGCCTGTCCACCTGACTAGGTGCGAACAGACGTGCGAAAACGTCTAAAGCGCCGGCCCAACGCCAAGAACAACGGGCAGTAAAAAGGTCTCTGCTGCAAGTTGCCTCCCTGCCCCTTCCACTCGGCCGCTCCCCTCTTGTTGTGACTGTGATTATGATTATTATGATTATTGTTTGCCATGTTGGCTGGGGCCGGCGCGGCGCGGCAATGCGAGGCTGTTGGGGATTCGGTGTGGCGAAAAAAAGTAAAAAGCAAATGCCATAATAAAAGTCCATAAAAATGGCAAGGCGGCCAACACCCGCCCACATCCCCGTCTTCGTCCACGACCTGCGACCACGTCCGTCGACTTATTCGCCCAACAATGCGACACGACGGCCGTGCTGCTTCTTTTTATGTTGCACACGTAAACATTCTGCCGCTCGGCGGCAGCTTCGCCGGCTGCCCGCCACAAGCCACCTGCCCTCTGTCTGTTGGCGTTGCATGCTTTTTGGCGCGCAAAACTCGCCTGCCATGCCAGTTTTATTGCTCGTCTTACACGCCGTTTGTCGCCGCGGCAGTTGCAGGCCAGACTCACCGGCAAGAGAGTCCTCCAATTTTCAGAGTCGGCTTGGCGCAGCCTGAGTTTCATTTTGGTAAGTCTTAAGTTCTGCTTGAAGGAATTTTCGAGCCCTCAGACTCCAGAATTCTGACAAAATTCACAAATTGTTCACTACCCTTTAAAGACTTTTTCAAATATAGTACGCATCAAGATTATCGGGGAGCTAAGCGAATCTACCGTTTTCCTTTAACCTTAAGATAAAGTAAGTCCTTTTTCTATACAAAAGAAATTAAGGAAAAACCATAAACGGAAAAAAATTCTAAATGAACACAAATATATGGAAAGTCTTGAATTGAAGGCAGCTTAAAGATGATCTCCTTGTGGGTCTTCAAGCGACCATACGAAAAAAAAGTAAGGATTTCCTTTGTGGACCTTCAAGCTATTTAGCTGTCCTTAAAGATTTCCCTATTACCCCAACTGACATTGAATGCAATGATTCGCTTTTTACCGCACAACAAGAAGAGCATTCAAACTTCTGCAAGTCAAGAAGCGTTTTCTCCTTTTCCATTCCCCAGCTCCCCGTCTTGATGCCTGTCTCTTTGCGACCCTGCCTGTTATTTAATTTGGGCTCTTGGACGCGCGGGGGGACTTTATGTTGGCCACGAAGTGAAATATACCCCGGGTTAGGGTATATGAATGTTTGCGCTGGCAGCGGAATGAAATTAAATGCCACGAGAGCCACAGCGCCCCAGCGTCCGGGATAAGCGGCTCCAGTGGCGTTGCAGGGCAGTTGGCGGCGGTGCCACCAATCATTTCGGCCAAATTGAAAAATAAATGGCAGACGTAGGGGCGTCAGGATCTCGCCGGCCACTCACCTGTTTGAAAGTCGCTTTTGTTCGCTTTTATATGGATTTTTTTTTTGGTAATATTTCCGGTTTGCTGGATTGTTTAATTCTTCGCGATTAGCACTGCTGGGCGTCAATTGCTCGCATGGGCCCCTATTTGAAGGCCATTTAGGACTTGCACTGCTGACGGAAGGCGGCTGCGGCCGTGCGACAGGCCGGCGAGTCGGCCGCGTGGCGAGCGGAAACGGAAACCGGAAATTGCGCGCACAACAAGGCAGCAGACGCCAAACGCGGACAGGGCGGAGCGGAGCGGGGCGGGGCGTGGGTGGTGGGTGGGTTAAGGTCTAAAGTACTCGAGCCTTTTTTATATTTATTGTAATTTATTTCTTCGAGTGCGAAAGCTGAACAGCTGCCGCTGCCGCTGCCCGGCTGCTTGCTCTCGCCGCTGTTTTTATTTTTCTCTTGTCCGCGGCGCCGCTTGGGCTGCTCAAGGACAATCGAAGCTGAGCGCCACAATTCAGTTGGATTTTTTTGGTACACACAAATAACACTGACGGCAACACGATCCCGCAAACGCCTTTAAGTATGATTTAACAAGCACGCGGTTTCTATTTACCGTTTGAATTTTATGAACCAACGAAGCCGCATGCAATTTCTGGGCATTCGAAGTTCTGGACGCGAAATTCGGGCAGAAATTCGACCGCGCGCTGCTGACTCACCGCACCGAGTTCAGAATTCGACTGAGGAAGAGCGACGAGAGCAGCGCCCGTCTCGGCGGCTGCTGTGCGATGCCGCCGAAAGCTGTCCTACGCGTATAACAGTTTCGCCTCAATTCCAGTGGCGGCGAAGGCGTGCGGAACGACAATAAGAGAGTCCAATAAATTTAGTCTTTATTTGGGAATGGGAAAATATTTCAATTGCAAGTGAGAAATAGTCTTAAAAAAAAAACAAAATTTATAATAACATATTTGAAATATATTAAAATAGTTTTCAAAAAATATAAATATAAAATGATATACATTTCCTACTAAATGCTTAACCTTAACGGCGACTTAAAAGACTTGGATTCTGCAATTTAATTTCCTACTAATGTGTTCTTAAGGTAATAAATAGAATAGAATAATAAATAAATAGATTATAAATGAACCTTAAAATTAAAATTTGAACTAATCACCTACCTATTCCACAAATATTAATCCTCCTCCTTAGACCAATTTAGAAATTGCAGATTGAATAAAAGAAACTATAAATTAATATTTTTATGTATTAAAAAATTTTATATAGTACAGATAAGGAATAACAATTGTAATACAAACAAAAACGCTTGAAATTTACTTCTTTTCCCATCAATTTGATTATTTGAAAATCGCTTTCATTTTCAACAGCATTCCCTCCATTTCGTGTTTTAGCTATTTTCTAGCTGTTTTTTTGCTTGCTAAACAAGCCATATTTCCGTGGGAGAGTATAACACTTTCCGGTGGCGCTTTCCATTGCGCGCTCTCAGTTTCCGAGTGTCTCTCGCGTGCACTCTCTTCGCCTAAAAGAGCTCTCTTGTTTTGGTTCTTTTGTGTTTTTGGTTCCCGGCTAAGCCGGCAAAATTTGTTATTGCAGTTTATGTTTTTCTTTGCCCGCGTCCTTTCCTTATCCTTCTTTTGTATCATTGCCTTCACCTTGTCGGTATTTCACAACCCATGCGGGAGGAGGGCCGATTTTAAGCGGTTGGCGGACTTTTCTCTTAAATAAAAATCCCCTAGCCGGGCGGTCTGCTCACCGTCGTTCCCGGTGCTGCTAATAAATTATGAGTGTGTGTGTGTGTGTGTGTGGAGAGCGGGGGTGGCTGGCGGGACACGGCAAGTGCAGACAGGCAAGTGCCCACCTGTTGATAGCCCGCCTGCCGCCTCTGCCGCGCGAATGCAAATCATGATGCATGGCGGACCCACTCACCGGCTGGCTGGCCGAGTACAGTTATGCGGCAGAGCCGCTGTCCAGGGTCCTAAGGATTGAACGGCCGCCATCCGCCGGCACTTAGTCAATTAGCTGCTTAATTGTTTTTCACACCCGCCCAAGAAAACAAAACCAACAAAAGCACCGGCGACACCCGGTGCCAGCCACTTGGGATTAGGCACCCCAACACACACACACACACAGGCAGCGAAAAACTAACATAAATCACGCGTCGCTGCCGCTGTCGTTGAAGCGCTGCCGCTGTCGCTGGCGCTGCCAAGAGCACGAAACCAAAGGCATGGAATTTACATAAATAATTGCAGTTGGCAGAGCCCCCGGCAGAGCAAGAGAGCGAGGACAGGCGGGCGCAGGCAGACAGAAAGGCGACGGTCGGCAGCGACGCGGCAGCGGCGTTGCTTTCTGGGCGGCTGGCGTCTCGACTCCGCGCGTATAAACATCATTAAAACTAAACCCAATTAACGGTTCTTTCGAGGGCCGCCCGAGGAGTGCAGCCACCACAACAACAACAACAACGACAGCCATTTGAGTAGCCCAAAAAATGCGTGCAGCGATGACAATGCAGTCGCTCCCCCCACCCCTCTCGACAATTCACCCGCTCGGCATCATCCCCTGAATGCCGAAAATAGTTTTGGTTTTCGCAAAATATGTGAAAAATGAGCAGGGCTACGCGCCGTCGATGGAAAGGGCCCCGGGCAGCGGGGAGGAAATGTCATTGGCAGCACGCAAACACATGTAAGAGAGAGCGAGAGGGGCGGGCCAGGCGGTGGGAAAGGGACGGAGAGGGCTGCCAATTCGATTGTTACAATTTCTCGTTTTTTTCTTTTATTGCCATTCGGGTGTTGTTGTTGATGTTTTGTGTCCTTTTCGCTTATCTTGGATTTTGCATCGGCAATGAAATGCATTTTTTGTGAGGGGGGAACGAAATGCTAAATGGATTGCCCAACTGTCCGACTGTCCGATTGCCCATCATCCGAATGGAGTCCCCCAGTTTGGAAATCATTTAATTTTAGCCCCCGAGCGGGGAGAGTGGATGACAAAGCGAAATTCGCCGCCCCTCTTGCGACTAAAAAGGGAAGCCAAGTGCATTTTTTCCAAAGGGTCCTGGGTCAGCCTGAAGAGAGGGGGCCGGGGTGGTTGATAAAGTGCAGTTCAATGCCATTTTCGCAATGAGTTTGCTTGAAATTTTATGAAAAAAAAAACAAAAACAAAACTAACGGTCAATTACATTGAAATTGGCAAACGTCGATTTGGCACACTCATTTCGGCTCGAAATTAGGCAATCAAGCATTTTGATATTGAAAATAAGGAAGTATAAGAAAGCGGAGGACTAGTAACCGAAAAAAGGTCGTAAAATATAACAAAATCTAAAGATAAATGTTCGTTTCATGGTTAACTAACAAAAGTTCCTATAATCTAAATAAGAAATTATATATCCAAGTGTTGAGTTCGTTTCCAAGATCCGAAAAAGATTTCACTAATCGAGAGGCGCTGGTTTCCTATATAAACATTATATTAAATGAATTCCGTTCTCTCGTTATTATATTCAATTATATATCCGATTTTAAAGTTAAGAGTTTGTTTTTAAGATCCGAAAGAGTATTCAGTAATCGAGAGGCGCTGGTTTCCTATATACATTATATTAAATGTATTCCGTTCCCTCGTTATTATATTCAATTATATATCCAATTTAAAAGTTAAGAGTTTGTTTTTAAGATCCGAAAGAGTATTCAGTAATCGAGAGGCGCTGGCTTCCCTCGTTGTCCCCCTTTGTTTGTTTTGATTGTTGCGACTTGAAGGACTTTTGAGCGGCGGCAGGAGGAATGTTTGCCCTGAGCCGTCATCGCCCCGTTTAGGGGTATAATTTGACCCCGGCAATGTCAGTGGGAAGGGAGGGAAAAGCGCAACTAATACCGTTTTGATTCGCGTTTCGCCAAGTCATGTGGAAAGCTTAGTGGGAAAATGGGTTTGCCAAAAGGTTGACAGCCTTGAATTGCATGATTTCCACCAACCACACAAACAAAATATTCCCACGCCAATGCCACAATGCGGCTTGGCAACCCTGGCAGCCAAACGAAGAGAGTGAAACTCGCCGCCGCCTGCTCTTAAACCTGTGGCTGGTTGGCCGCTCACTGCGCAGACTGGAAGGAATTTCCAGGAAAGAGCCACCCAAAGCCTTTCCAGAATTTTGGTTCTCTTCAGCGGCTAATCAAATGATGGTCGAGAGCGGCAGGGGCTGGGGGAGATGGATGCCGGGTGATATAAACAAAATGCCAAGGCATAAAAGACAAAGGCAAAAGTTAAATCAAGGCCGGAGGGTGGGTGGTGGGGGGAACGTACGGTGGGACCCAAAGGGCGTGCAGGGCAAGGACGCGGAAGATGGGCGGTAGATTTTTGTCTCAAATTTGAAACATTTTGAAATTTTTGCGTTGGCCAACAACAATAAACACAAATCACGCAAAAATAATTTATTATTTCCTTGTCTTATCCTTGAGCTGCAGGGAAACAGAAAACCAAGAAACTCCCCGCCGCTGGCCCACCCGACGACTGACATGTTTGTCTTCAGCTTTCCTCGCTCATCCAGCTGCCCGCTAGCTTTCCATATCCTTCGTCCTCTGCCAGGCTGTGGGTGAGCGGCTGGCGGGCGGCAGCCGACGCGTGGGGCGTCCTACCCCGTGGGGTTGAATTCTCTGCTTAGCGCCATTTCTGGGCGCGCGAGACACGATGACGACAAATTTTCAACGTGCAACCTGACACTGAGCTCAGATTTTCCAAATTCCTTGTCTTCACACACACATAACCACACTTCCCGTCGCCGTTGTCGGTTGGAGAGGGGGTGGGGTTGGCGGCTGCTCGAATTCTGCATGCATGCAAAACTGCCCGCCCTGCCGACTGCTCGACTTTCCTCCGAATGTTGAAAGGATTAGACCATCGCATGTGCCTGCCCGCCAGCCCGGCTGTCTAGGCCCTGCGCCTGGGGATTTGCTGCTGCAGTGGCAGGGCCAGGAAGCCGGGGGCGGGGGCGGGGCGTTGGGTGTTCTGGAATTGTTCTGGTAAAAAGTATTTGCACAACTCTCAAGTGGGTCAAATGATTAGGCGGCATGATGAAGTGCCTGCCGTGCCACTTGAGCCGACGCCGACGCCACACCCCCCGCCTCACCGTCGCCGCCCATGACTCTTCCTGAGCTTCCTCCAGTTGCTGTTGTTGCTGCCGCCCACCCAAAAATAAACAGTTTAATGTTTTGAATGAGCAATTGAATTTGATTATGCCCAAGGACTGTGCCGGGGGACTGGAGGGCGGGTGTGCCTGCGGTCGAGACTGCGGGCTGAGGGAAGCTGCGTGCGACTTCGCAGAGGCAAAATGCATTACGCAATGAAAGGGAATCGGTAAGCAAAGACGGTGACAATAGACTGGAGAACGGGAGAAAACGAGTCTAAAGGAGTTTACATTTTAAATTACAATGTAGCATTTCCTTGCGCATTTTCCGTTGCCGGAACTGTACTTTTTCACTTTCACTTCAAAGAGCCACCGATCAGGGCTTTGGTGTTGAAGAATTAAAGTTAATTACAGCTATCAGCTGAAGTCTACTTAAGCGATTGTCTGATCTCCATTCAATAGATCTTCAATTTCGACCTGCAAGGCGATCAAAGAGCTCGGCGATCCTTTGTGCAGTTTAAGCTTTACATGTTGTATTTGTTTGTCTTTTCATTAGGCTCCCAATGAATCCTAGACTCCTATATGTTCTTATATATGCTGTATCAAAGGGGAGCATCAGCTTTAGAGATCATAAGCTTAACTCAACTTACCAATTCCCCTAACCCTGTCCAGTCGCTCTACTTCTCGCTTCCTTAACTTCTCAGCATTTCTTTCTCATTTCCATCGGACTTGCATCCGTTCCGTTCGATTTAAAATTCTCGTTAACTGATTTTATAGTTTTAAAGGATCCTCGCATTTGCTGGGTCTTTTAGCTTATCTCATTTTTGGGCTACTTTCTTTTATAGGGGAATATCAGACCCCTTCGCGGGCCGAAATTAGCCATTCAATGGGCAATTTGTACATGAGGCTTAGTGTTCGGTGGTCCGATAAACCGCAGAAACAACGACGATGCGGGGAAATTGGTACTTAAAATCCAAACCCAATCTGTTGTGATTTACCCGGGAAAGTCAAAAAACCCGAAATGAAAGTAAAAATAAAAAAGATAAAAGCAACCCACAAAACCGTGTGCTGCCCGTCGACGTCCGCGCCATGCAAACCCAAAGACCGTCGACATTTAACGTAGATTTTTTTAAATCTGATTATTCCACAACAACTGTCAATAATACAAAGGCACCCTCGTCGGCCGGCGGTCTAGACCTGAAACCGCAAACGAGGCGCCGGCCGGCGTTGCCACACCGACAAATAAAAGGCGAAAGCGACCAGAACGCGTGAGTAAAAAGAGCGAAATAATTGCAGCCGATAACAACAATAATAACAATAACCGGGCTATGGCAGCAAAGGGGTTGGGCTGGGAGATAAAAGGTGCGAAAACCTCAGAGCGGGTGTCGAATTAAAGTGACAAAAAAAAACACACAAGACCCGGAAGACTCCCCGAGGGGAGGACGAGCTCACTCAATTCGATCGCTAATTTATGAAGCCGTTGGGTGGAAATTTGTGGCCTGTCTGGGGGCTCCATAAATCTTTTCAGCACTCCGCCTTGTGCCGTCATATCGGCCATTCAAGGCGCTTCACTTTCTCGCCGCGCCCGGGCGGGTTGGCAGCACCGATTTCTTATCATTCTCCCTTTTTTTTAATTTTTGTGGCCCTCGCCCGCCTTCGCTGGCACCAACAAAGGAAGCCGGCCAAAACGACACTTCCCTTGTCTTGACTGCGTTTGGGGCTTGGCACGAGCTTATCTGCCAGCTGACTCGCATTTACATTCAACGCTTGACAGCTCCGGGCGGGGGCAAGTGGATCGCAGCAGCAGGAGCCTTAAAGTCCTGCCACTGCCACCCAGACTGCTGAAAATCGTCATGAACTTTAAGTGCACCGCATAATTAACATTTCCAGCAGCGAGCGAGGCAAACCGAAAGACTTTCAGCTTTCATTGCCAGGCGGCGGGCTGGGTTATCTTCCACTAGAAACACCTGGGCTTCTGATATGCCCGAAACAATAGACGCAAAGTCTTTTCACACACACAAAGAAGTGCCGTAGACGTGGGTGGCTGTCGTTTGCCATAATCCGTAAAATGAAAATGCGAATTTCGCAGGGACCTGGCCTCGGCCGCAAAGTCAAATGTCGCCTGTAATTTTAAGCACGAGGAATCTAAAATTAGCAAGTCACGAACCCACACAATCACACGTGCCAAGAGAGATTAACCCATTAACACAATGAATATTTCAATTTACTTAGAGGACTCGGAAAAAGCCAAAAATCTTGGAAGAAGCAGCTCACGAATTCTGCGTGTCTTTGGGTTACAGGTCGGGGCCACGTGGGTTAAGTTACGACCTTCAAAACAAGCACGCCCCAAAAAAATTAAGTAATTTGAAAAAACGCCTTGGTCTCTGGCGTGTGACTGCAATTAAATTCAAAGCAATCATAGCCAAAATGATGATGGCTATGATGACGCGCAGGATACTCCCAGCCATGCAAATTCGGAGAGCGGCGAACAAAAGACTGTAAAGTCACCACCAAGGGCGGCAGGCGGCCGTCTGGAGTGTCAGGACCTAGCCAGCGGGGGGCGTGTCCTCCTTAATCATCGCGTATTATCAGCGAGCCATGATACACATAAAGCCAGCGATGAGGCGATGATATGCGAGTCCACATCTGGCGAGAATAAAACGAGGGTGGCACTTTTACTTTCTCTGCTGGCCCAAGTGGAATCCTTTGGCTCAAAGAATTCCCAGGGTCATTGAAACTGCGGCACTTTCGTTTCCACGGCCACTTCAGGGTTTTACGGAGCCCAAAATCAAATTCCCTGGCAATGCCCCCCAGCCAAGTGGCTGCCTCTCGGTAATTTCGAAACTTCCGCAACATTCGGTGGCGGTTTTTTATGGCCCCAAAACCAGACCAAGCAGGCAGCCGGGGGAAGGGTCATTTTGGTTTTGGCAAATGTTTTGCCCATTGCATTCGGTTAAATTTTCCGGCCTTCGCTTTGTTGGCCGCCTCACTCGCACGACTGGAAGGGGGGAATATCCTGGCAACGCCGCACAATGAAAATTGACTTAATTATCTTGTCGCATAATTACAAAAGTTAAACCGTCTGAACGCTCCCCGTTGGTCACTTTTTTGTGTCGGCCAAGCCATAAAATTGTTAATGGCAAATTGTCAAAGTTTCGGACCAAAGAGGGCGACGCGGGCCTGAATACCGAGGAATTTCGAGGCCCGCTGAAAGCCCAGCGCATTTCAATTTTCTTAATTTCAGTTAATAACTCAACAAATACGCCAAAAGGCAAAGAACTTATAAATGCAAATATTGATAGATACTTTCGAGCGTGTGCGAGCGCGAGAAGAGCCGCCAGGACGCTCCACTGCACCCGAGGCACTTGATGAGTCGGCGGCGGGTGAGGCAAGTCTAGCAGTCAGAAGGATTTGAGTTAAGTAAGTAGAAATGCTCGCACATATTTCCCGGGCTAAACATAAAAAGCAAGACGCCGAGACGAGACTCGCCATCGCCAGCTCGCTGGGCTCTGCCCTCTGCCAAAGACAAACACAGAGGGTGAAATGGGTCTGCCCGCGGGCATAATGACAATTACAGTTACCGACCGCGTGTGCCCATAGAGTGAGGCCCAGAGAGCCTTTCACCACTCACTACTTGCGCCTTACCAGTTGGCAAATAAATCCGTCTAAAACGCTTTGGCTTTCATATCAAAGGCGAGCTGCGGACGAGCGGTTGGGCTGATGGGCGGGTCATGCCCTCAATGAGACACAAATAAACAAAAAAATACAAGAAGCTTGGTTTAGTGTTGCTACCCTCAAGGGTCGGTAAGCGACCGTCCCCGCGCTCGCAATTGAAAGGGTGAAAAAGCCAAACACGACCCCGGGCAATGCAGCCGCCTTCGTCACGTCTCTGGTGGCCTCTATCGACCACGAAAATAAAGCGTAGCAATACAAATAGAAATAAGGCAAATGTACATAAGAAAATTCCAGCCACCGAGAACGTCACATGCGCCGCTCGCCGTTGCCCGCAACGGAAACGGAAAATGAAGCGCCGCCATATTCGCCGTTGCGTTGTGAGTCGCGACGCGTTGGTGGGCTTCGAGTGTGTGTGAGTGTTTTGTTTGCTCTTAATGAATTTCATGTACGTCTTCCGACTATTTAAACATTATTATTTTAAGCATTTCCTTCGTTTTTTTGCTTTGCCTGTGCCCCAAGAAATGACCCTCGACGAGCCGCAACTCCGTCCGATGGACAAACAAGCGAAACAATTAGAATTAAATGCACCCAGGGGACGGGAGAGCACACAGTGGAGAGTTCACGATGTTCTCGGAAAAGAAAGGAAATAAAAATAATAAAAAAACAACAATCAGGGATGGCAAACAAAAAGAAGCAATTTCTTTGCGCAGGCAGATAAAAGTTTATGGCTTCTTCAAAATTAAATCTATTTGCAATAACAAAAGGGGTCTGTAATAAATTATAGAAATCGGTCGGCCAGATAAGAAAACAATAAGAACAATTTGAAAATAATTATAAAAAATGTGGCAAAATCGTGACAACCCCAAAAAGCGTAACACTAAAACAAGAGAATTAATCCGAAATAAAAGAAAGGAAAATCTAAATAAATCAAAGGCAACAGATAACGAAGACATTGGTGTTGTAATATTATCAAACCGTAATAAAAAATGGAATATGTACTAAATAAATAATAAATAAATCAAGAAGTATATGGATAAATCAATGCGGAGTCCCCAGTCCCCAGCTAAATTCCTCTCATCATAATTTCTACACAGATCATTAAAAGTTTTAGAAATTTTCAAGACTTTTTAGTAATCAGCAGTGTAGAATAAAATCGAATCATCGAAATTCGTTCTCAGATTGAATAAATGGGAAACAGAAAGGTTTTTAAGCCAACAAATAAGCATTCACCGCCCTTGACCTGTGGCAGCTTTCAATATTTTTTAAGGACACTTATTTACCCGTTGAATCCTGTTGTTTTTTATGTTACTTTTGCTTTTATAATTCTCTTATTTGATTTTGATTTATTACATATCCCGTTTGAATGTCAATTTAAGTTAAGTTTCTTGCATTTTTCGATCCCGAGAAACTGCCGGAGTTATTGACCGATCCACGCTTTTGTACATTTTTAAGGTTAAGCGAGTTAAGCTTTAAGATGGAATGAAGCCTTTATGAAGTGAGAATTATTAACTAGGAGCCATAAAAGGACAGCCAGACAAAAAGAGTGGCCAAGCGACAGTCAACCAGATAAACTGGCAGAAAGACAAATTCAGAAGGATATATTTTAGTTCTTTGCTCTTTCTAATCAAACAGGGAAAGCTTCGGTAGGTCTGTGATGATTCATTATCTTTGTTATTTAACACATTTAATCAGACCTATTAATGCCTTATAGCTTTGGGTAGAAGTAATACAAAATATCAGTCCATTCCAATTCAATTTACTTAAAGAACTCTGGTCTGCCGCAAAAATCAATGTGCCAGAAAATATTTTTATATGAGAATCGACTTATTGATTGTTGATAGCTCATATTTTTTTGCGAATTCTGAGATAGAAAGGCTTTCAGGACCGGTTTCTAATTGGCAATTCACAAAGATATCCCAAAAAAGTAGGCCACGTTTTTTGCAAATCCCTCGCTAACATTTCCATTAACCATGAAACACACAAATTGTCAGTTATATTCACACCACCACATTTATACCTCTGGCTCTTCGGTCGGTGGCGAGGGTATAAAATGGCATTTGCATTTGGCGTTTTCTGTGCTGTTGATTTTGTGGCCACATGCATAAATCGGTGGCTGTTTTTGATTTCACTTGCGCCAGATAATGAAATTAATCGCCTGTAATGGTTTATTGTGTGTTCGGGCGAGCGGATTGTCGCAGTTTGTTTGACCGCCGAAAAAGGATCAGATCCCCCGCAAAAAACAGAACAAAATCAAAACCATTCGGACCTTTAAATGTCCTCGAGGCCATATTTTTTCCATACAATTTTTCGGGTGGGTGTTGCGGCATGTAAAATATATTGAATTGTCATTGGGAGCCGAACTGCCATAAATAAGCAACGCTAATGGCGCGCGGATTGTCGATTTTTTTCTGATTTACTGTCCAAAGTGGTCCCGGACCCACCAAGAATGTCCAGACCACCCGGGGGACTCTGGCTGGCTGCTGGGCGGTCGTATATCAATGGATTACTTTAAAGTCGCCCAGAACGGCTGAAAATCGAACGTCACGCGTCTAAACTAATAACAGAAATAATCATCATAAATCCATAAAAGAAAATCTCATTAATCCCCGCCCGAGACACACACACACACCCACCCACACACTCGAACTGACGAGCAAGGACGACAATTTTGATGCCTCGGATGTGTTGGTGGTGGCAAAAACAAAGAAGACCTGAAAAGAAAAATCGAAAAGCAACCCACGCCCCAATCTGTCCAGCTGTCCCATCCTGTCTAACCACCTTCCTGTCTAACCGACTGGCCCCTCCCCAACCTCCTGGCAAGACTTATAAGCTTCATTTCATGCCACACACTTCAAATTCAAATTACTACACATTATGGCATATCCTGAAGGCTCTTAACACTCACACACAACCACACAGCACAACCGACTTGCCGACCAGCCGACTAGCCGACCAACCGATATCCGGGTGGCCCAGGCAGCCAGTCTGACACGTACAGTGGCGCTACATGGCGTCCGTGTTGGCACAACAGAGCAGCGGCTCCGGCACACCAGCGTCGCCAGCTTGGGGGCAAAAGCGATGATGGAATTTTGTTTAGGGTATTGGCGGTGTTCCGGGCAAGTGGGTGGTGGGTGGGTGATTTGTTTCTAGAATGGAATTTACGACCAGGAGTTGACAGTTGATTAAGAAGACATCATTTAAACTTTAAATGGCCATTTAATAGTTTCGGATGTAGCCGTCTAAAGCGAACACCACTGAGCTGGTAAAACGGTGGACGGTGGAGTGAAGTTATTTTTTAAACCCTCTAAATATTACCGGACGTACCGCTCCCGCCGTAATTAAGCAAGTCAGTAGGCGACAAAGGCCAAAGTAAAGCGGATGCACTTGGTCAAAGTTCACTAGTTCCAAATTCAGAGTTTTTGGGCGGATTCGGAACAAAGGATTACGGAACCCTTAAAATTACAATAGCCGAAAAATCAAAACAACTATATTATTTGGTTCGCACCACTTCGATTAAAGTAAGTTATTTAATCGGATTGAATTGGTGCTAAGAACTCACAGCGAACAGCGGACACACGGAACGGAGCAGAGCACAGAAATGTGCTCCGAAGACCCCAATTGAATGTTACAGTAAGAGTCAAAAGCATTTAACACCTTAAACTCAAAATAAAGGTCTTTTTAATGTACGGCAGATAGTTCCAATTTTGACTTTAAGACACTTTCAATCTATTCTCCGCCGAACCGGTTTTTTTACGGTATTTAAGCTTCACAGCTACCGAATTTAACAGTGGAATCGGATCCAGTTCATTACAATTGGCGCTTGCAGATTTATCTGATCCCGAAATTTAGTCCTGTGGGTGTGTAACTTTACACTCTTAGCCACAAGAGAACAGAGCTGTAATAATAACCGAAACGGTCTTGAACCACAAAACCAAAACAAGTCTTGAAGAATATTTGGGTATGCGATCACAATCGCCGTTGGTGGATTCCTTGACCTCTTTTGGTTTTATCACAAGCCTTCTACAAGAATCTAAATTTTGGTGTGCCAACAAAAAGTGTAGTTGGAGTCATGCTGGATGCCTTTTGTTCCTTGTGACCAGTTGACTCCGCGAAACTCCAACGCCGGCAGCTTCTCCACGTCGCACAACTTGCGCACACAACTGTACTTTCACACACAATTTCAAGTTATAATCAGCACTCATTATTATACCAGACACGTTTTCAGATTTTGCGTGATTATGCTCTGCCGCGCTCCCAGCAATCCCACAACCAGCAACGCAAACCAGCAACAACCAAAGCAACAGCAACAACAAAAATTCGCCAACAAAGTCACAAAAATTTAACTTGAAAATAACTTAAAAGATACAATTTTTGTTGCTGGTCTCCGAGCACGTGGACGGAGGGTAGTTGAGGGCCAGAGCTGTTGCCACTTAGTTGAGGAACCCAGAACTATCCTCATAATGCTTATTGTTGTCATTTGCAGAGCTTCGGTCGAAGGCCTAGACAAGCAGCCACTTGAGTGGGGCAGGGGCAGCTTCGTCGGGGGCTGTGGGAGGAAAAGTTTACGCGTTGGCGAAAAATATGCAAATTATAATGAAAAACTTGACACTTTACAGGCAAAGGAACAGCGCTCAGACAAGATAAAGGCCATGAGGGATGAGGAAGCGGGCCGGACGGTCAGACAGTCGGTTGGTCTGTAAGGCCGATGCAAATCTGTGGCAGGCGATTAAGCGCACCAAATGAAGCACTGGCACTGCCTGCGCATTTTAATTAAGCAACCAGGCCCAAACAGTCGGCCTCAGCCCGGCTATTTGTTGTTGTTGTCATTGGTGGTGGTGGTGGTGGTTGTTGTTGGGCGAGCGCGAGAATTGGCACAAAAGTTAGTCAGCCGAAATACAAGGGACAGCGGCAGAGCCGGAAAGTCGAAAGTTCAGAGGCCGAAAAACCCAACACGCCCCAGAAATTTGCATAAACTTTTGCCGCAGCTGATCTCCATGGGGCCAGTGAAAGTCGTCTTCAAGAATCCTGTCAGCCTCGACTTTTGTTTTCGATTCCTTAAATAGGCTAAGGCTTTTATTATCGGTAACTTATGATCGTTGTAATTCGTGAACATGCTTTTCCTCGTCTGGTCCCACCATAAAGGGGATGATTCCAAACGGACCAGCGTCCCAAGTCATTCTAAGTTCGTTGTTCTTGTAAATATTATACCGAGGCTTTTCCCGGATTCTTCCTGATTTCTTGAACGGCCGCTCGCAGATGCACAATCCAGCATAGCATTTTATGAATTTATTTTCATCACACGGCTTGTCCACGGCAAACGGATGGGGGGCCCACGTTAAGCAAATCAACATCCCGATCGACCCCAACAGAGCCAGTAGAAAATGCATGACAATAGGCTAAAGCAAACTGACGAAACAGAGTTCCGCCCAAGGGGATAATTTTGCCAGGTCACGCGCATTTTTCAGGCGGTTAATGTGATCAATCGATCTGGTAACAGTAAGCAGAATCGTCGGCCGAAAAAAAGCTTCCAGCAAAAATAAGTTGCTCAGCCTTTCCTTCTTCATATGTTCTAATGAAAGCGAGTTTTTTAAGAGCTTTGACTAGGAGCAGCCGGAATTTGATATCTGAAAACCATAAGCAGATTTTAAAGCCTTTACTTTTACTTTCCGAAATGATTTAATAGAAAAATGCGAGTGGTTTTTAAGTGCGAGACTCGGCTGGTAGTCATGTTATTCTGTTGTACAAATGCAGCTTTCGGAACAGCATGTAGGTGACCTGGACTACCATTGCAACGAATAAGATCACCCACAATATATCCGTATCCATGGTTACGCAAGACTGAAGCCGCGCCCGGAACAGCAGGAAGGGCTTTGGTGCGAATCAAATTCCCATTTTCAGGTAATTCTTCACAGTCGAGAGGCAGAGAGAAAATTATGACCCGGGAGAGGGAGGAGCGCTCGCTTAGAATTCAGGGCTACTTGCTGGTCAATTGGAGAGCTTTTGAACACCTTACGATGGGCTCGGACAAATTGCATTGGAAATTGCCTTAATGAAAAGACTGTAGTTCGGTAGTTCGGGCCCCGACACAACTGTACCTGGGCCACTGATGTCGAGCCAGGAACAAAAGCAATTAGACGGCAACAGTGCTGTGATTGCGGGGGAACCATGGCAGACCCACTAAAAAGTTTCCCAACCTGGTTTTCTTGCTGAAACTATAAATTTACAACCACAATGGAGCCGCCAGCGTACCGTTATGCGTCCCATCTTCTCTGGCGCTTCTCTGGCACGGGTCCTGGTGCGTGTGCGTGTGCGGCTGGCCGTGTGTGGGTGGGCGGGGTGTGTATTAAAAAGCATTCAAGTGTAGTGATGCTGCCGTGTGTTTCGCGGGCAAAGTCAACGGGGTTTGCGCCCGGCCAGGTGAGCTGACAATTCTCAGCGTTTATTTTGTGTTTGTAGGGGGGACGAGGAGGGTTTTATTGATGTTGTTGTTTAGCTTGTGTTGTTGTTGCCGTTAGTTTTAAAAACTTTGCGGCCATTGTGGGGATGGATGGTTGTCGGGGGTTAACATCCCCGCCGCGGTCTTGCGAGCAAGTGTTGAGCATTTATCTCGGCACCTCGCAGCCCCCTTAAAAAGTTTTATTAGACACTCGAAATGGCAACAAAAACAAACGGATTTTAACGGGAACAAGTTTAATGATTGGGATTATTCACGGCAGGGCCTTAAAGGGTTAAGGGTTAACGTTTGGCATGTTTATTTGATTCAGGGGTTAAGAACGCATAAAACTACAATGGTATCCATAAAGCCGACTTCGCTGGGTAATCAAACCAAATTTACGGCCCAGAAACGGGATATCAGCCAACAAAGTAAAGCCAGCCCAGCCCAGGGTTGCTTTGGATTTCCCATAGCCGTTTGAATAGGCCCCGATTTCTCAGTAGCTTTCACTACCTTTCCAAATTCTCAGCTAAATAAACCAAAATTTCCAGTAACTAAATATTTGGTACCCTCGTCCCCACCGCGTTTTCCAAAATGCTTTCCCGCTACGTACAAAATCAAGGCCTGGGCCTGGGCATTGCCCGGGTCATCCTGCCCAGCCACATGCAATTGACTCGCCGCTTTGCCGACCAAGGCAAGCAATGCAATTGCAACTGCATAAAAACCGGTGGGGAATGCAAGTGCGGACCGGACTGTCCCTGCAAGAAACCCAAAGAAGGCGTTAAGCCCTGCCGACTGGGCAACAGTCCGAAGTGCTCCCGCTATCCGCCGCCCAAATACGATCCCGAATGCGTCGATCACCAGGCCTTCCAGCCACCCTGCTTCATAAAGCCCAAACACTTTCGACCCCTGAAACCCGAAGACAAGCTCGGTCCGAATGCCGGCAAGGAGGAGTGCTACAAGAACCCCGAATACTTTAGTTACCACGTCTATTCCCTGATCGACCTGATGATCCTGACCCACAAGCTGGCCGCTTCCGCCAAATGCAAATGAAAATACAAGCCGCCGCCTGTTTCCCGTCCCGCGGGAAATGTTTCCGAAGACCACAATAAAACCCCATTCAATTTCTGGCTAAACGAAAGCATCCCATCTCAAGGCTGCCGGACCAACTCGGCTTATGACACTAATCGCATTAGTATGGTCGTGGTCGTTAGTTAGGTGCTATCCGTCCAAATGCGATTTCCGGACAATGCGACCGGGCGCCCGTTTCCGTTCCACGTGCGCCATTTTTCGTATAGGTGACATAATGACCCGGCGCCGGCAGGTGGGAGCCTGGCACGTAATTAGAGCGAGGAGACGCGGTCCTCGAATCCTTGACAAAGATGCGTTGTGCACTGGCTGTCAACTTTGTAATTTAGCAAATCGGTTTAAGGAGCTGGCGGCCGCCGAGTGGGCCACCGCCAAGTGCCGGACCGAGGCAACCACTTAGTTGGTTATTAAATTTACAAACATTAGCCTCTTAGTTACACTTCAAAGTGACAGCAATTGCAGGCAGCAAACCAAAGACAAGAAAACAAGAGCGAGGTTAGATGGGAATTTGTGGAAAAAGTGGCAGTCGGCCGATGAAATATTAAATTTTAGTCAGGGGCCCAAACCGAACGACCCGACTGACTGGCGGTCCCACAGGCCGCCCGGCCAATTTATCAATTCTAATCGCATGCAAATTTTATGCAGGCTCGGCATTTGTGAAAGTCAAACAACATTCACAACATCCACAACATTCGCAGCGTTTACAACATTTGTTGTGTTTCCGATTGTTGCTCTCGTTCTGGCCGTTTTTAGTTTTGTTAACAACTTTTCGCCATAACGACTTCTTCTAATCACATGACACTATTTATGGCCCCTGGCAGGAAACTTTCCCTTTTCGCTTGGGTCGCTCCATTTGCATTTCGCCGGCATAATTTCCAGCCGTATTCTTAACGGCCTCAAAGGCGCTGGTGGTGCTCCTAAATCTAAAAATCCAAAGGCCTACATTAGCATAATTAATAGGAACCCACTGAAGAGCGCGTGGGCGGGGTGGGATTCTCGGCAAACAACTTGAAAAGGCTTAATCAACAACGGGCGAAATAAGTAGGAGTGCCCAGATCTTAAAAGTTCTTCAAGCAAAACTACTTCTGCCCTAAGCACCCCGATAAGATACTATATAAAGCAATTAGAAGCCGTCGAGTAAACAATTCCGCAATGGGAAGTGGGTTCCTCAGAGATAAGATTCGCTTGGTTCTATTTCCTTTCTTCCCCAACCAATCGACGGTTGTGCAAGCCAAATTCCAGGTTTCGCAATATCGCAATTATAGTTTTATGGAATATCCTATAAGCTAGCCAAATTAAAGTCGGCTGTCCGACTTTTCTTTGTATCGAAACGAAGGTGACTCATTTTCGCAATTCCTCGAGATTTGGTTTTCCCTCCTGAAAGGCGGTTGGCTGCGCCTTTTGACTTTTTCTTTTTTCGCACCTCGGTAATTTCCGCTGTCCTGTGCTTAAATGTCCCCCCGGCCGACACTCGCCTGACATTTGTGTCAATTTTAAAAATGATCCATCATGAGCTCGGGCAACGGGCGACGGGCGTCGGGGAGGCTCTGACGTGGGAAAGCGTTTCCGATGACTTGGCCGGAAGAATGAGTGAGCTCAAATGCGCTTATCATGTAAAATAAAAATCCAACACGCCCCGCCCCACTCAGGTCGATTTAAAGGTGAGTCGCCCCCACGCCCAGATGAGAGGCGAACCGATTTAGTCATAAATAAATTGCTGAAAACCGCAGCAGTTTTGTCCTTGATGGATGGCAATTGATGAGGGGCGAGTGGAAGTGCTTAAATCACAGCTTAAAGTAATAAATTCGAGAGTACACCCATCCCTTTGGTTCACTCCAGAAGCGGTCAGGAACGGGGAGCAATCAACAGGAATTACACTGGTCAACAAAGTTGGCAAAGCACGTAGCTGGCCTGGCCGAACAGCAGCTGGTGGCCAAAGTTTGCTGCTGCCGAACTGCAAAACTAAAAAAATATAAAGCTACACAAAATTGCAAATAAATTTTAATTGTTTTGAACAATTAAAAATTTAATTTGAAAAACACGTAAAATTTACGTGAATGCAAGGAAAGGGAACGAATGCCCACCGAGGGGGTGGCTGGGGGCGTCGTCACAAATTTACTTCAATTCAATTTGAGCAAATGTTCAAGTACGTGTGTCTCTCTGTCCATCTGTCCGACTGTCCGACTGTCGGGTTGTGCTGCTGCTGCAGCTAAACAAATTAAATTAGACAACTTTTATTCATTCGTTTGACATTTTTATTTGTTTCCAAACTCATTCCACAGCGGATGACAGAGACGCCCTCTCTCTGTCTCTCTCTCTTACTCTTTTTAAACAATTAACAACAAACGAACTGGGCAGTCCAAAATATCCTTAGTCCTCGCAACCATTGCGGCGTTTTAATTGTTTTGTACGAGGTCCTCTCTAAAAACAAATTTCGTCCATACAAAATTTATTTCGATTTTAATTAAACGTCACTTGCATTATAACCACAAAATATCTGCGACCTCATTTCCATTTATCTAAAAATAGAGTTCCTTCTGCACGCCTGGAAAGCCTTTAACTGAGCTTTCTTTTCGCATTGACATTGCCCATCCGATAAGACCTTATCGGCCCCATTGATAGCCATCAAACAAATGAAAAGTTTAAGAAATTGATAAGTGTTCTGTCGCATTGCCCATCAAAAAAGATAAAAATGGCCCGCGAACGCCACGAAATCATTCACACTTTTATGACACACATTATAAAAACGAAGCAACCCCATCCGATCAATGTGCAATAACTTTGGCCTACTAGCCTGGAAATAAGGGATTACTAATTTGTTACCGACTTCCTTTATAAGCACACGGACTGAGGTAATAGCCTTAGCTTCCCATTCATCCAAATAAAATTAAAGTTATATTTCACATTAAATCGGCTGAGTTCCACTCCTCTTAAGTCTCTATAAGGTGTGGATAAATTGTGTTATCTTTGGAATTGATAAAAACTGGAGATCAGTTGAGCCATTAAGCTAAGAATATGAGAAGTCGGTCTTTCATTTTCAAACAGTTTATTAGCTAAAGCTTTCGGGCTCTTTATTCGAACCTCATCAATTGTTCTAGTCTGAGAAATCCAAGAACACATTTTCAAAGACACGGAATGGATTCTTCAAGACATCGTACTCATTATAGAACATAAATAAAAGTCCTATTATTCAAACCGTCATTTAAATAATTAGTTAACCTTTCGCAAGACGTATAAAAGACCATTTTAGAGTTCTATAGTTCTATTCTAAAGATCTCTTAGTGGCTTGCTTTTATTTCCTCCTTCCAGAAGTCTACATTCTGTGTATTTTTGCCCATTTCGAGGATCCGAACCTTACCATTTATACTTTTATTTCTCTTCGGGTATGGAAAACGTGAATGATTTGCGCAGAGTTCCCGACGCAATCGAATCGCAATCACGTCCGCCATCGCCGATCGTCAGGCGATGGAAACGCGATCGTCACAATTCCAGTTTGCCTCTTGGCGTGCGGGCACGCAACGGCACTCAATAAAATCACCGAAAAAAACAGAATCATATCGGAAACACAAATTCTTATCGGTTATGCCACTGCTGCTGTTCCCTTGTTGGCTACTGCTGCTCCCGTTGCTGTGCGAGGCCACTGGTGGGTAGCGGGGAGACGCATCGAGGCTCCCTGGCTCTGACTCATTCGACTTTCTTTATAGCTTCGAAGTGCTTCGATTTCACCTGGATCGGTGCGTATCAGAACAAATCCCTGATAGCCACGGAGAGCTGCCAGAGTCGGGTGGGGGAGTTCAATGAGATTCCCTGCGAGATGCCGCTGGTGGTCACCGAAAACGATGCCGTGCCCGATGTGCGTTCGATTTGGAAGAACGAGACGGTCAACAGCGAGAAGTTCCTGTGCCAGATGACGCCGGGCTTCTCCTGCGTCAAGTACTCGTACATTTTCAAGGGCGGCAGTGAGTCAGCAAATCTCCATAAAAAACAAATCGCCATATAAATGATCTCATTTGATTTCAGTCCAGAACATCACATACATGTGTGCCCGGGTGAATATCACAAATGGCTGCTACCGCCAGACCCACGAGTCGGGCATGGAGGTGGAGGCCTGCGTTTGCACCTCCAAGCTGGGCCTGATACCCTGCAATCGAGGGCCGACGATACGGAGCGCGAGGGCTTATCAAAATTGGGGCTTGGCGGTTTGTTTGCTAAACATTTGGCTCTTGTCGCTGTTGCTCATGAATAAACATCGACGGTTGTAGTGAAAATAACCGCGTATGCCCGGAACATCCGGCCGGGCGGGGCCACTTCAATTCGGCGGATGTGCATTGGCAATTTGTTTAAGGAGAGAGGCTGGGTTGACCCTTTTGGCATTTGGTCTGCTGGGGGATATTTCCGCACGTTTGATTTTGACAAGTTTTTGCAATTTATGGCCATTTTTTCAATGGCTATAATTTTGTTTTTATTGTTTTCATTTCATTATCCTGCCAACGTCATTTATCTAGTTGGCAATTAATCAACGGAAGCTGCCTATTTGCAGAAAAACCAGAAGGACGGCGGGGAGGACTCCTAGCAGCGAGGGAACTTTGACCCCTGGAGAGTCGGTCAGTTGAAGGAGTTTCCCAACCGGAGGCTCTTGTCTGTCCCCTTGAATAAACTAATTTTAATGCCCCACGTTGCGCCGGCGACACGCAATGCAGCTCAACGGTATTTCCCCTGGTGACAGAGTTGTCGTTTTCTCTGTTCGATTCGATTGCATAATTTTGTGGGCTGCAGCTCGACAAATGCCATTGGAATATTTATTTGCATTTTTCACTTGTATTTTATTTCGTTGAATTGGCCAGGGGATCCGGCAGCAAAATCCTTTTTGCCAAATTATGCCGTCATGCTGGCGGTTATGAACACTTCCCAGATACATTTTTTTTACATACTATATTTTTTTGGTTTGATATTTTTTGCTCGGTTGCGTGGCTCGAATTGTGTAAAGTGTCAGCAATCAGGCGGCCAAAAGACAACCAATAAAAGTTTTCATGCAAATCGGAGAGCAAAATGAACAATAAACTCGACCAGAAATAAAAACTACTTTGAAAAAGTAAACTGCTCTCGAAAGCCAAGAAGTCTACACTCTTTTTCACCAAGAACTTAGGCAACTCTGGCTCGTTAAGATTAATTTCTTTCTATCAATAAAACGAGGTGAATGAAGGGAAATGAAGCAGAAATTCTCATTAAAGTCTCAAAGCAGCCCTGAAAGTACAGTCTCGTCTTATTCCATAATAACTTAAGCAGCCTGAAACTTTCCATTTATTGCTTGACTTTCGTCGACCTCAAGCTTCTTTGAGAGCTCTTTAAGCTGAGTAAGTGCGGAAAGAGTATTAATTGGCTGGTGCGAATTTAATTTGCCGTATTATTATATTTATGTAGTCCGAAGTATATAGCGGGCGAATATATTGTGTATCGTGTTCGATATGCATGGCAAACCTACTGTCATTCCAGCCTGACCCCGCAGAGTTGTCGCCCCTGCTCGGACGAAGCCCGGCCAATTGCATGGCAAGTGGCCTGGTGGCCACAACGCTTATCGCTCTGAACCCATAGACAGACGGCCCCTTGTTGATGTTGACGTTGCTGATGCTGATGTTGTTGTTGTTGTTGTCGTAGTGGGTGTTAAAAATAAATAAACATAATTTGTTGTTTCACTGGTATTGTTGAATGCACTGAATGATTTTGGAAGCCAGCCCCGCCGGCCGCCCGCAAACATTGGCAAATTCGCCATATTTATGCACTGGGAGAGAGCGCAGAGCTGTTGGTTTGATATTTGCCGTTATTTGTTTAGCATTTGCCTAGACTGTTTTATGTACCGTTAGATAATCAGCCCCAGACTCTAGTCAACCGGCCAGCCATCGACGGGCGATTCGAGTCGGCACTTCGAAGTGGGTTGTGGGGGGCATGGGGAACGTGATTGTATGCGTAATTTATATGTCTATTCGAGTATGTTGGACAACCAATAATGCCAGCAAAAACAACAGCGATGGCGGCGGGCACTGCAAGTGCATTGACATTAGGATAAAAGTGCGATTAGCATTTTGGCAGAGCCGATAAAACGGGCTGAATTAAAAAGAGAAAAGCAGAGACCGGCGTGGAATTTAATTCGTGATTCCTCGATCCGAAAATTCCTTAACATTTATCAATTTGATTTACCTGGCGAGGTTTTCTTTCGGTCCCAAACAAAACCACGAAACCGCAGCGAATTTAGCACACGGACATCCCGCTGCATTTGAATGCAGGAATCAGCCGGGGAGGACGAAAAAAATGGCAAAACAGAGAAAACAAAATGGCGACAGCAGCATGGAAATGTGGCAAGTGAAGTGTGACAAACCAAAACAGAGGCGGCAAAAAGAAACCGCCGAGAGGAACAAAGCCCCAGCCGAAAAAAGGGACAAATATCAAGCATACGCCGGGCGGCCGCCAAACCGGCCACGGGGCGGCGGGCAGCGGCAACCTGGACGTGTGGGTGTGGCCGCCATGCAAATGAAAGTCTCGATGCGGTGACAGTGCCATTAATTGCCAATTTCCTGGTTAGAAAGCCAGCCGAAAGCGCAGCCAGAATTTCGGTGTTGTGCACTCAAGTGAAAATTATCATTTCCAGCAGCCAAAGAAAAAGGAAAAAGCCGCAAGAAAAAACCAATGCCCAAAGGGACCAAAGTCAATGCCATAAAAATTATATACTAGACATATCCTCACTGGACGCCACGGCGTTGGTAGCCTTTGGCCAAACCACTGCTAACCAAACTCCCCAGACACCGACGATTACATACCCTGAAACCAGCCCGCGTATCTCTGAATACAAAAGCCGAACTATTTACAGCCTAAATCAAAGCAGATAATAGAAAAATAAACAAGATAATAAATCAAAATCGCCGATTGCAGTCCACAGGTAAAATAAATTTAAGTGCTACAAAGGAAGCTCCCATTTCTGGATCACAAATTATCAGCATGTCCTTCGCCGATCGCAGATAGGCGAATTAATATGCCCGTTCATCCGGTCTCGGAGAGTCAGGGTATAATAAACTGAAAATGGGTAAATTTTGGGTGGAAAAAGGCAGCCGGCAATTTATCGCATTTTGCTGTGGTCGGCATTAGTTACGCTGAATTTTATCACAATTGCAATTCTTTTTGCCTCCGTCCAACCGGCTAGCTGGCCATTTGCCCGCCCCCACTGAGGGGGCGGCTGTTCTGGACCGTGGCCAGCCGAGGGCCGCCAAACTCGCCGCTCATTTTCACGATCCGCCTTTAAATAATCATAATTTGCTTTTCGCGCGACGGTCTCTCGGCCTCGATTAGGACTCGGGGCCCCGATGGGGGCCACTAATTTTCAAGCCCGATTGCTCATTAGTAAAATTCACTTAACTGCACTTTTGGCGGGGCGTCTAACCCGTTAGCCCTTCATCTTGCCAACTCGACACCCGCACTCCAATTAACCGTTGTCTTGGCCCGTTTTCCCATCCGCCTCTGACTGTCTGATAAGTTGCATTTCGAGAGCCATAAAATGCCAGCAAAAGGCAGACACCACCCAACGAATACTCTTCTCTGGCATTTTTGTGATGGGCGTGTCGGCTTTTTGTTCTCATTCAATTGCACTCAGCAGCAAGCGAACATCGTTTATGTTACTCTTTTCTAAGAACACGAAGCTGGAAGTGTTGGCTTTTCGCGTCCAATCCATTATCTATTATCAAAACCCAAAGATAACCTCACTTTAACTTATGTAACCCGATTTCTGTCTTTTTGTATTATACATCAGATCTCATGGAACTATATTTAAGATATTTTTACAAAGAACGAAAATCTAGTGACGGAACACAATACAAAGGAAACCTCACGGCTTTATTTTTTAGGATTTTTGTCTAGCTCCTCAATCTGTCAAAAGATGCTATCCCTTTGAATCGTATATCAGATCACATGGTACTATATTTCTGGTGACGGATCCAACACAAATTAACGAACACAACACAGAGAGAACCTCACATCTTTAGTTTTTGGGGCTCCAACTTCAGATACCTAAGGCTGGATCTTCAAATCGTGCATCAGATCACATGGGACTATATTTTAAAGAAGCGGTAGGCTCTCGGTAACGGAACCAACACAAATTAAAGTCCATCATCAAAGTAAAAAGTAAGGGTTTCAGGAAACACACTATTCCATTTCCTTAAAATTTATTCAGTTTATCTCTCACTAAGATCTTAGCTTAAGAAAGATAAGCCAGTCCTGTATCCCCAAATAAGAGTCTTTGAGAATTTAAGATTTTTTAGCCTGCCTCATACTTTTTATCTCGCTCTCCTTCAGATAAATTTGCTTAAGCTTAGTTTTACTTTTTAGGACTCCAACTTAAGATACCTGATTTCTCTGGCTCCTCAAACTATCAAACGAAGCTGTCTATTTGAATTGTATATCAGATCACATGTAACTCTTAAGACTTTCTAGAGCCATTTCCATTGGGAATCTCAGTTTTATTTTCCTGCCTCCTTCTTTCTTTATATTTCTCTCTCCTTAAGATAACTTTTCTTAACTAATTTTTCATAAAAACCTTCTACGCCTTAGCTCGCAATAGAGCTGCCTAGATGTTCTCTGGATAATGAAGAACCTAAGGTCTTAGAGTC
>JBAMCP010000237.1:0-72519 GCA_037075105.1 Lissocephala sabroskyi
CCTACCATCTGACCTTTCCAAAACATATTTGACCTTTGACCTCGCTTGCTTGGTTTTCGAGATAATTGCATTTGAAACTTTTGCAAATTTTGGGGGTCGGCATTGGGATTTCCGATCATACAGGGGCAAATAAAATTTTGCCACATACTTTTAAGCGCAGGCAAGAAAGCCGCAAATATCTGCAATGACTTTAAAGACCGGCCAATTGCTGGCGCAATCTATGAGTGATCGGCTGAAGCTGAGCTGGAGCAGTTTGTTACTAGATGGCGCCAGCGATCAGATTGTTTTATTTCGGGCGACTACATAAGTTTTTGAAAAGCAAGTTTTTTAGTTGGTAAAGAATTTTATTCAAAAAGTTTGTCATCTTATCTTTATACAAATTATACTTATGGTACAATCAAATATGGTAAAATTGAGAACTTAAATTAGCCAAAATTAATTATTACACATTTATGAATATGTCCATCTACATTTAAGTGTATGCGTTGTA
The DNA here is from genome assembly GCA_037075105.1 of Lissocephala sabroskyi. Taxonomy (NCBI): domain Eukaryota; kingdom Metazoa; phylum Arthropoda; class Insecta; order Diptera; family Drosophilidae; genus Lissocephala; species Lissocephala sabroskyi. The sequence continues at coordinate 491 of JBAMCP010000237.1, forward strand.
TTGGATGGGTAAAGTATAAGAAAAAAGTGAGAGCGTAATTAAAACAAATGGATGGAAAATGCGCATTGTTATCAAAAGTGATTATCGAGATTAACTATTTTAACGATTTGATTTATCTTTCTTTCAGTTACAATAGCTTTAAATACTTTTGTAAATGCTGTACTGGCAGTTCGAATTGGACAAATTGGTAATCAAGTTTTCATCAAAAATTGGTATAAAAATTTCGAAATCATTTTCTTCGTTTAAACTAAATGAGATTTCAGTTGCTAATATCAAATTGAGAATTTGTTGTCGTCTTAAATTACATTTAGCTTAAATGCGAGACATTTAGGTAAATAATTGAGATTTGTATTAATATTTTTTTTTTTGTGGTTTTTAAATGGGTGTTTCTATTTCTTTATACGTGTATTGTAAATTTCATTTATTATGTATTATATGCTTAAATATTTTTTTTTGTTTTTTAATTATTTTTTTTTACGGTCGTAAAATTGATTTAGTTGGGCGTTTTGTGTGAGTGCCTTTGAGGGGGTAGATAGTGTGGAAGTTAAGTTTTCTATGTGTTGAAATTTTGTTGATCATTTTGGGGTTTACATTCATTAAGTTTTACGTACACATTTATGGAGTTCTTTAAGGACCACCAAGATCTGCTTTCTGGGCTGCTATGTTCTATATTATTTTTTATTTTTGTAATTGGTATTTAATTTTTACCCCATGCACACTCACATAAGATTTCATAAACCGTATATTATTTTTTTTTTTTTTTGCTTAGTTTTGTGCATTAAGTTGTGTAAAACAGCCTCCCTACTCTCCACTCGTCCCCCTCCCTAAGAATTTATTTCTGCTGCTTCGACCCTTCCGCTCCTTTTTGCACGTACACAATCTCAGCGTACTCCGTGGCGCTCTTTGCTGTGGGGGCGGTGGGCGTGGCTTGTGTTGGTTTTGCTGGCGCTGTTGCTGGTGCTGCTGCTGTTGCTGCTACAGGTGGCTGCGATGGTTTTGAGGTTGGCTCATTTGCCGGCTTTAGTACAAGTTCAGCATAGACGAGTTGTTTGTCTTGCTAGGGAAAATTGGATATACAAAATTATTTTTTTTAAATATCACAACAATTGAAAAAACTTTACTCAAATCAGAAAACAAAACTAGATAATCAAAATCATATTTCAAACTACACGACTAGGTGTTTTCGATATGGGAATACCTTGGTTCTTTCGGCTGGGGCTGGGCCCATTTTACTTGAAGGTCCAAACTGGTGACGAGCTCTGCCAGATTAAAGCCTTTTTACATTTTCAGAGAATATTAAGCATGCGTAATCAACACAAATAAAATATATAGCAAATTGTATTTTGCAGGTGTGTAGCAAAGACAGAGGAAACAACAAAGAAGAAGAGATCAACATTTCATATTAAATACGTTAAGTTGCTAAAAAGCTAAAAATTAAGTAGCTGCTGATGAGGAACGCTCTGTTTGTGCCTAAGAAGTGCCAAATGTACCCCCACCTCCGCCTCTAGGATATCTGCACCTCACTCACTCACTCATTCACACACTCAGACGGACAGTGAGAGAGAGAGAAAGTCAAGTTTTTAATACCTTGGGTTCGTTGTCATTGATTGCGTCCTCGTTGGAGTGCTCATTTCCAGCTGCGGCTACCGCTGTTGTCTCGGCATCGGTGGCGATGTTGTCCTTCTTCTTGGCCGGATCCTTTTCATTGAAACGCTTTAAAATGGCCACGGCAAAGGCTGGCAGACGTTTGCTCTTCTTGTTGGCCAACTCCGTGGACTCGGCAGCGCCAGTGGCAGGCGCGGCTGTGGCGGTGGCCGTGGTGGTGGAAGTGGCATTGTTTGTGGTTTCCTCGGAGTTGGCGGCCATTGTTGTTGTTGCCGTGGCGGTCGAGGTGGCTTTTATGTCGGCGCTTTCGGTGTCACTGCTGTTGTTGGTATTCGTTCGGTTGGTTGGTTGGTCGGTCGGGGGGTGCAAGTGGGACGAGTACAACATTTTTTTCATGATTTTTTTGTTTGCTTGTTTATTTGTGTGTGTTTGTGAGTGTGTGTGTGTGTGTGGTAGTTACTTATTAAAAGTGTCAAAATAATTGTACAGCAGGCAGTTGAGATAAACGCGAGCCAAGTTAGTTGCAGAGGCTTTCGGCCCTTGAGACCATAAATTGTGTTAGTCGCTTTGTTGGTGGTCGCTTGGGGCAGTGGGTGCGGGTGTAAGTTGGCCAATAGTGTGGGTTGGGTTGGGTTAAATTGCGTAATTGTTTGTACTTTAAACTCACACTCAAACACACACACACACACACACACATAAGGGCGTACAGTGTTAGAAAGCAAAATAAGGATCTAAAATAAGTAAACAATTAAACTTCAATTAAAGTTCCCCGGCCCTTTGACCTTAAGACCACGGCCCAAAACCAGCAAGTGAATTGGTCTAAATTGCGGCCACTTAAGGTGTCTGCCAATTCAGTGTGCGTGCCACTCAGCCATGCCAATCACGCAGCTTGAAATTCGATTAAATTCTCAGCGCCCCGTCAAGTTTGGGAACTCTGAACTCGCACACACGTAAACACACTTGGATTCTGTAAATTGCCTTTTGCATATGCCAACAATTTTTGTTTATTTCGTAAAAAATTGTTAAATACAAAAAATCGTACAAAATTCCCTTAACTACCGACTTAAGATTCTACTTGTTACGAAGAAAAATTAAAATTAGTACAAATACTTAAACATTTTGTTGCTGTTGTTCTTGCTGAGAAAATCATTAAAATGTCACTTGTTGCATACACACACGCCCACGCACACACACACACGACTCGCAAATGCTCCTAGTATTGTCGTGTGTAAAGTTTATTCGATAAAATTGTTGGATGCATGCCTGGAGGCAGAGCGTCATGCCAAAAAGAGCGCTGTGATTTTTGAAATTAATGAGAATTTGTCATGAGTTTGGCCAACGCAAGAGCAGGACAAGGAGCAAGAAGAACGCCCCATGCCCTCTTACGAAAGCTTGAAATTATGAAACGTCTAGCTGACTTTTATGAAACTTGATCGCTTGGAAACCCTCGTTGAAAAGAAATAAATTAAACATTCTTAAAAAAAAACCTAAAAGAACTTAAATTCCGATTCAATCTCCACTCTAGATCTCCGTTTCCTGGGGAATCTTTGGCGTCGTGGGTGTAACTGGGCTACTGGGCGCTGTAGTGGGCGTCTTGGCTGCCTGCTGGGGCTTGGGCGGGGTGGCTGGTGGGGCCACTTTGGGCTTCACCTCCGCACGGCCGGACAGCAACTTGGCCTGCTTCTCCAACAGCTCACGCTGGTCCTTGGGCAGCCAACGGGAGAATCGCGACTCCGGGATACCCAACTGATTGCCGCGCTCCAAGAGATCCGAATTCTCGGCCTCGCCGGCCACTAATTTCGACTTAACCTGCTGAGAGCTTCGACCGCCTGCCTGGGCCATCAACGAGTTGCGCAAGGGCACCGTAGTCGGATTGTAAACACTGCTCTCCCGGTCCGTGCCGTATTCGAAGGAATCATCCTCGTCGTGAGGGCGGCGTTCAACCATCGACAGACGCTCGTGCTCATTGGAATTGCCGTTGCCGTTGCCGTTGGCCTCACGGAATTTACTGGATCCCAGCAGGGTTATGCCATTGGGCGATTCGAGGAGGGCCACATTTTGGCCATGCGGGACGTTCTCGAGTTGTTTTTCGTTGCTGCTTGATGGGATTGTATTTAAATTGCGGGGGGCAGGAATTTATTTTGACAGTTTGGCAGTTTGGACACACGTGTCACGGAAACATCATTTGGTGGTTTGTTTTTGATTGTTCGTTGCAAATATGAAAGTACACAAGAGAAGTAGAAGAGAGAACATAGCAAAGGTGGCTGTTGTTGATTTTATGATGCATTATCAAAATTTGGCTAGACTAGACTAACTTTTGTGAAAGTTGAATTGATGGGAGTACAGCTTGGGGGAGCGAAGAGGCTCGCGAGCTAAAGTTCATCTTTTATGTTTAGTAGGGAATTCGAATCCATTAGATTTTAGTTGATTTTTGTTGCTGTTGTTGTTTTTTGCACGGCACAGTGATGTGAGACAGAGAGACAGACAGAGAATAAGAGCGAGAGCGAGTAAAAAGGGACAGTGACAGCGGGCGAGCGAGCGAACGATCGATTTTGGCGAGACAAGGCGAGCGAGTTGCGGGTGACGAGTGGCAAGTGGAAAGTGGCGAATGGCAGGCTTTGTGTGTATGTTTTTGTGTGTGTATGAGACAGCGTGGTTTGCATCTTCAAACAGAATAAAAACAGGACGAGACTTCCGGCTTCTCTAATTTACCCTTGACATGTGTTCAGCAGCGTGTGGGTGTGTGACAATATGTGTGGTTGTGTGTGGGTGTGGAGGATGCTCATTTGAAAACCAGACAAGTCGAATGCCACTAATGACAAATGATTAACTATGGTCAAATTGGTGGCAAATGAGCGTGTTAATGGAATATATAAAATATTGAAAGCTTAATTGACATTTAAATCAATAAAGTTACAAAAGTCACGGACATGCAAAACATACAACTCAACTACGCAATTGTGGTTTACAAAACAAATACACACACAAAAATCGGTTAGCAACTACGAAATCAATGCAGTAATTTAAATTTGGTTAGGTGGAGTGATACCGTTTCGGAGGTTAGTAGAATCCATTTGATCTGTTTTTTTTTTTTGCTCTCTGCACTTCTGACTTATTTTGACATTCGTGGAGAGTTCGGTTAGGGAGCGAGTTCTGTACTTACGTTTCATTTGTAGGCGTCTTAATCGATTTACCTGTGGGACAAACAAGACAAAAAATATTTTACTTAACAGGTTTCAATGAAATACTTAAAAAGCAGTAAATAGCGAAGCATTGGAGTAAATGATTTCTGGGGGAATTTAATAGCCATTTATGATATTTTTTTGTATCAAAAACACTTTATTCGTAACTGTTAAACTTAAGTTTTGTTTTGTGTATTCGATTCTGCTGTTTTTACAAATCACAATCATTACGAAGAACAGAAAAAAGTGTTGGGTAGGGCACAAAAAATAGAACTACAATGTGGTGTCGGTGAATCTTTTTAGCCAATATGCCTATCTATGTTTGTGTATTTTAAGTATATTTAACGTTAATTGCTTTATTTATTTTAGTGCAGTCGATTTCGCATGGTTTTTGTGACGAGTCCAAAGCCTCAAAAGAGGATTGCAAAAACTCTCCATGGAATGCGAAATGCTGGCAGGTCTGAGCTTAAATTAAATACATTAGTTTCGGTTTTTGTATTGAACTTGTTTCCAAAAAAAAAAAAATGCATACTACATATACAAGAAAAAAATATTTGACGGTACACATAATTTAAAACCGATTGCGAAAAAATATCGACGCGAACAAGGACGGTTCGGGGTATTTAGAGAGAGCGTGGTGAGATTCCCGTGGACAGATTCGAATTACCAAAGGCTTATGAAGTTACTTGGCCTTCGAAAAGATTACTTTTGAGATGCGTCTATGGACATTTCGAAGAGAAGACAGCTGCAGAGCTGATTTGAGCAGAAACGGCGCGATTATGGCGGCTATTTGGGGCTCCTCTTTATACCATGGTATTTGGGGGCTTAGGGGCTTCGGTGCTGGATCCGTTTTGGTGGGTTTGGCTGGTGTTACCAGCGGCTATGACTGCTGCCGCGGTGGCGGCGGCGCTTTTCTTAAGATCGGCTTTCTTTTGGGCCTCCAATTTATCGGTGACGGGCGGCGTGGCCTCCTCCGATTGCTGCGTGGTATCGATTTGCTCGTCGGCATTGTCTTGGCCATCGAGATCGTCGTCGTTCTGATCGGCGGGGTGAATCTGCGCCTCGGAGTCGGGGCCAATGTCTGTGTTTAGGGTGGCGCCTGCAAAACAACAACAACAAGTTCTAACATTTAGCTTCTTGGTTAAGCGGCGTTTTCAACTTGAACCAGAGATTGGGAAATTGTAGAAACAGAAAATGCCAATAGCCATTAACTGGCTAAATTAAAAAAAATCGCACAATTAAAACTTCTTTGTTTTTGAAAATGTTTTTTTTTTTTTTTTGTTAGTCAGTCCATTTACCAGTAAGCAAATAAGAGATAGTAAGAAAAAAGCAAAGAGGAAATTAAAGAGAGTGAGAAACGTAAAATATAAATTAATTCAAAAAAATTTAATATTTTTTTAGCGCCGCTTTTTGTTAGCTTTACTTGTTGTTGCCGTTCAAATTTATTCATTCACTTTTTCACTTTCCAATTTGATTCATCCGACGGTGATGAGTTTCCACAATAGATTTGTTAAAGTCTAAATGTATATATGTATTGTATATATGCACTTAAATTTCTATAAAATTTTAATTGCAGTCGTTGAAAAAATTCGATGGTTTCGATGCATGCAAAAAATGTTACAATTTCTTTTTTTCAGATTCTTTTTTCTGTTCTTAGTAAATTTTGTGACAATTGGAAAATGGCTATTAAATATTTTGGGATTCTTTGTGCTTATTTGTTGGTCAATCGGTTAAGCGGTATGCCCATTTGCCCTCCCTCCTCAGTGGGCTTGAATTTTTTAAGGTGTGTGGTTTTTTGGTGGTCGAAAAGTTTCCCACTGTGGCCGAGATAGGTTGGGCGACCCTTTGGGTTATTTGAGTTTAAGCAACCAAAATTCTCTTCTTAATTATGTCGGCGTCATCACTTCCTGTGCAGACGGCTAAAGGATTCCCCCGGCCCAGTTGGGCCCCACACAACACATCAACCAAGTGAAAATTTTAATTAGAAGAGTTTTTAACGCCACCGAATCAAGTTGACGCTAATTAAAATTTAAAAGCCGCACAATGAGAGTTGAAAGTTAACAGCAAACGCGGGTGAAGGCGGCGGCATGTCAGCCAGCCAAAATGGTGGCGCGACGTTGCGCCTCGGCCTCTGCTGGCGACTGTACTCGCCAGCCAGCCGTGCGAGAAATTAGCAAGTGGAGTGCAGGGTGGTGATATGAAAGATGAGTGTGGGCAATGTGAGGCAATGAATGAGCTGTGAAGAAGCACATGAGGAAACCTAAAGCCGAAATGTTTGTTAGCTTTGCCGAAGCCCACGCTATGGCAATGAGTCTGAAGACGATTTCTGGCGCTGATGCTGATGAGATGATGGCAATGGGAATGGGGCCCCACCCGACGGGACATCTAATGAGCAAGTAGGCTGAATGGGGTGCGGGATCTTTTGTAATCTACTCACCGCCAAAGCACCATCGGCCGGTGGCGCGGGCAAACAATACCAGGAGCACGATCAGTACAAGCACGGCGACGGCCACAACAATGCCCACAATGGCGGCCACGTCGAGACCGCTGGTGGGTGGCGTGCTGGACGAGCTGATGCGCACCTGGTAGTCGGTGGTGCCCAGGGCATTGCTGGCCCTCAAATTGTAGATTTTGGTTGTGTCCTCTAGAGTGAGCCCGGCAATGGCCAAGGTGACGCTGTAGTAGTCGTTGCCCAGGTATTGTGGCTCGGCAGCTGAGAATCGTCCCTGTGAGGTGCCCTGGGGAATCACAGCTCCCTCAACAGTCCATTCAGTATGCGGCGTTGGGCTGGCCCGAATCGTCATGTTCACAATGGCAGTCTGGTCCAAGTACAGGCCATAAACGAGTGCCTCCTGCTGGCGGACGGGGGCATCTAAGAAAACGTTCAAACCACATCATTAGAATCTCCAAGAAACTAATGGATTTGTATTTATTTTAGTCTGCTACTTACATCGCACGTTGATGATGTAGGCAGCTTCCTGAGGTGGGACGCTCTCGCGATCGGTTTGATGGTGGGAACGGCAGACCAGCTTGCGGTTGCTATCTTCGGGGGCCAAATGCCATTGGATCTCCTGAACGGATGTGGTCAACTCGACGTTGTCCTTGGTGGGTGTGGCAATGATGTCCAAGGGAGTAACACGCTTGTTGGCAGGCATATCATCCAGATACCAAGTGATATTCGCGGGCGGGCGACCATCGCTCACAATACAACGGGCATTGAACAGGGTGCCCTCGGCGAAGAAGCCCTCGCGGTCCTGCTTCGAGATGAGCTCAATGATGGGCTGCTGGGGACGCACTGAAACAGGATAAACAATAAGTTAAAGATGCTTTGTCTGTCTGTCGATTTGAAAGGTCTACTTACATGCCACGACGAGGTCAATTGTGCCGGACAGTTCCTCGCCCTCGACGCCAAGACTGCACTTCACCTGGCCGTTGTTGCTCGCCTTGACCCGCTCGATGCTAACACCGCACTGGCCGGCGTTCAGGCCAGCCCCGTAGTAGGTGAATCCAGGAGTCTTGCTCCACTCGGGTGACAAGTTCAGCACCTTTTGCTCGCCAGGTATCTCAATGCGGCAGTAGTTGATGGCCCGTCCATACCGACACAGCAGCTCCGTGCGGTCGCCCTCATTCAGCAGGGCCGTGTTCGGCTCCACGTTCACCTGGCCATAGGTAAGGCCCTCTGTGGGATAAAAGAAAGGTGGCAACGGGTTAATTGTTTTATTCATATGTCTTTTGGTTGTTGCATAAGCAAAATACGAGTATCTAATGTCGCCTATGGAAACTAATAGCCGGTGTGGGGCTGCCGCAAGACCGCACAACAATTGAAGTTGCTGGTGGCGTTGTTGGTGTTGGTGTTCCTCGTTGATGCTGCTGGTGTCTTGCTTAATGCCGGGCATTATCAACTAAATGGCTGTCATATTTTACAGCTGCAAGTGACTGTACGTCTCCATCTTCATCGCCATCTCGTTGGGGATGCCGGGCAGCGGCCGCGTGGGCTTGTGTATCTTTTAGATACGCATCTGTAGCTTGAGCAACCCGACCGGCAAGACAAATGGCATGCGGCGTCTAAAGTAACAAACAGAATCAGCAACAATAGCAGCTCCTCCCCCGCTACCTCGTACGATCTCTGCAAATTCCTTGCCACTCTTTAAGTTTCAATTAAGTTTTTTTTCTTTGCCCGACGTGTTTGAATGGGGGGAAGAAGTTTAGTTTCGGAGTGCAGTTTTCAAATAATTTCATTTGAACAAAAGTTTACCACGTTGACTCCTCGGACCTCCTTGGACCACTCGAAACTTTTCCCTTTTCGGGGTTTTGTCTTTCCCCAATGTAATTAAGTCATTGAACATATTTTTCCCAAATTAAGCGATTTGTTTGCATTGTCTTCCTGATTTAGAGGGGAGAGTTTTGAACGGCAATGAATTTAATTGCCTCAATGCAGCTAACCAAGCTATTAGAGACTGCACGGAAAACTTATTGTTCCTTAGTGAAAGGAATTTAAAGACACGAAATCTCCCAATCAACGGAATGAAAAGAGACAAGAACCTAAAAACCAACTGAATTTTGAACCAGAGCACTGCACGGGTCAAGCTGCTTGACTTTTTAGGAAACTTTCCCAGTTTCCCTTTGCGGTTTCGGGGCAAAGCTAACAAAAAAATTCACCAATCAGTCAGGCCAATCCGATCGATGTGGGCCTCCAGGCTTCGTCCTCATTGTAACACTTTACGAATGCCAACAACGTCGACGACACTCGCCCCCACCATGCCAGGCCAGACACTCATGCCTAATTCTCAAAACTGAAAGCCGCAAAATGCAAAAGTGCCATAAACATGAGAACTGCAGCTGGCCAGACAAATGGCCTAGCTGGTTGGGCTCGCTTGACTTTTCAGATCGACTGCAGCTGTTGCTGTTGTTGTTGCTGTTGCTGTTGCAGTTGCTGTGGCACCAAAAACTTTCGCACGTCAGCGTCATGCATTGATTTCAATTTCGTTGCGCTTTTTGACTTTTGACTGACTGGCCGGCTGGCCGACTGACCAGCGAACAGAGCGAGAGGCTGACTGGCTGACTGACATGCGGCAGCACAGCAGGAAACGACCACAACAGCAACAACGGCACCAGCAACAGAGGGCCAGCAAAAAACTGTGTACCAGCAAAGTTGGATACCCTGACCAAACTATTCAGTAAATACGTTTAAACCTTCTAACGAGTTTAGAGGACAATGTGGTAGAACGGCAAACGGTTTTAAATTGTAAATAGGCAGATAAAAGCAAAATAAATGGGGAAACAATTTAGGATCGGATGATCAGACAGCTTCACGATGAGACTTTCACAAATATGAAAGGAATATAAACCGAGCTGCAATTTATCTGAACCTCCTGCAGGAGCTTTTCCTGATTTGGATCCTTAAAGCTAATATACCCTTTTTATGGGGTAGGGTACAATATCGGTGCGGCAATCCAGACCGGCTGCCAATTGGTTTTGATTTGCATTTGACTTTAAAACGAGGACCAGCAACAGCTGCTGTGTAATTTTACACCAGCAATTCGTTTAACTTTTTGACCAAAAACCCGTCCGGGAACGGAGGGTGGAGGGTGTCCCGCCGGCGGTCTCCGTGATTAGTTTGACCGTTAAAAATCTCCGCATATTTTTCACACAGCGCACAAAAAAATAGAACTTTTCGCCGGGATTTTTGCAATCGTCAGCGGGACCCGCAACCGCGCACTGGACCATGTCACATTCACAGCTATGAAAACAAGGACGCTCCGAGTCCAGGGCAGCACGTTCCCTACTGGTAAATCTTTATAGTACGCGATTTTTTCTTATTTTCGTGGATTTTTGTACTTCACTCTTCCGATGGGTCCATGGGTGGAATCGGGTGCACGGGTCCTTCTGCTCTTTTCTCATGCATCGCTTGGTATTTATTTATTTAGCTTTGCAAGTGGAATTTTTCAGTCACATGTCGAGTGACAGGGCTGCCTTTCCTTGCCTGCTTCTCGGCCCGTTGGAATACATTGTGTCGTGTCTGCAGTTTCTTCATGTCTCCATCGCCTCTGGTTAACCGGGGACTGGGGTCGAGGCGATGGCGATTGATGCTCCAGTTGACTGGCCCGCTGGTATTTTTTCTTCACCGTCCGTCGTTTAACTTTAAGTTGACCATCCAAGCAGCAAATCACTGCACTTTCTAGCCATGGGTTTTATTACGTGGCCAAGTATAGGGAGCATCGTAATTTTTCTTTCTTCTTTTGTCTCTTTCGGTTTCGGTACAATCAATTTTCTTATTTAAGACTCTTGAGTCGGAGGATCGAAAGGTTTCAAAATTGGAAGTAAGTATCTTAAAGAATTGAATTGAACTATATTTCAGATCAAAATGAATGCCCCGAATACTTTTATACCCCTTTTAAGTGACTTGAGGGGTAACCCAGAGGAATTGAGCATATGTGGGGTCGGTTTCATAGTCCCAGTGATTTTCAATTTATCTGCGGCTATTTATCAACTTTGTGGAAAACTGTTGGTGTTGTTGCTTTGACTTTCCACCTGAAGCCATTGCCAAGAAATGAAAAACCTGATAATTATTGTTGATTTATGGCAACGGGAAGCGAATCGAAACGAGCCGAACTGAGTTGAGCTGAGCAGTCAGCCGGTGGTTGCCGGCTGCCAAGTTGGCTGGTGGAAATAAATCCCCCATATATCTGATTTGGCCTCATCTAGCCGCGACCCGTGGTTGTTATCAAAAAAGTAAAATTTTTTCTTTTCCTTTAGTTTTTTGTTTGATTTTTGTGTGCAATTTTTGGCAATTAATGATAAATGTGGCGTATATAAAAATTGTATATGGTATTTTTACATCCATTTACCCTCGACCTCTTCTTGCTGATTATTGGTGAAATTTATGACCGGATAAATCACTTTTAATGTACAAAAGAAAATTTATGAATTTCTCTAATGATTTATGGGCTAATCAACCTTACTCCTTTCCCTTTCAAATTGTCAGTTTGGACACATAAAAAAATAGGTGGGGAAGGTTAAGGAATTAAAAAAATAGAATACTCCATCAGACTATAGCAAAAGTTGTGAAGCAACCAACCCGATTTAGGACTTTAAGCGCTCAAAGCCACAAAAACAGGTATGAATTCCTGGGGACTCATTTGACAGCCTAACGATAACCTGTCGTTTTCCCCTTTGGCGGAGTCCTAACAATTTGCGAACTTGGTGAAAGTCAAAGCAGTCAAAAGGGCAGACCCACGGCGGCTTCGCCTTCGATTGAACACTTAATTTCGGCAAATCGTTGCCATAAATCTTCAGCTTCGAATCAAAGTGAAAGAGCTGCGGAAATTGAGCTTTTCTTTGGGCTTGGCTTGCTGCCAATTTTCATAAATTTTCGTGGGCCTTTTTCGTTGCAATTGTGAAAGTGAAAGTTGACCAGCTGCCGACTTAACATAGGATTATTTCGCCAACGTCGATTCCATTGCAAACCGAAGTGCTTCCTTCGAGTGGCAAAGCCATCGAGTTAATTATTGAAGAATCTCAAGTTAAGATTCTCTCCCATTGTTCTGACATCTTGTCGTCTTAATAGAGAGCGATATCTCAAATGCACTTGCCGGTGCTTGTTGAGCTTCTAAGCGTCTGGTTGTAATTACCTGACAATGCAGACGAGTGGCAGCTACTTGACAGAAAGAGCCGAGCAGCGGCAGAGCAGGGGCAGGAGGAAGCACAAAATGATTATTAAATCCTAGGAATTATTATCATAATTAATATGAGCAGGCCAAAGAAGTGCAAACGGACCGCAAACTGAGACGGAGTTTGCATTTCTGATGTTGCTCTGCGTCTGACTTATTGGAAAATTTATGCAAATACGGCGCATTATACAAAACGATTTGACTTTGCATACACACAGGACTTTGACTTTCCAGGATGACCGCCTGCTGCTTGCTGCCCGGCCCGTTCATCTGTTGGTCGGTCGGTCCGTTGGTCAGTCGGCAGGCTGGTCTTGTGATAAATTTTGCGGTGCATTCTCGTCATAAATTTGGTCGGAGTAGCGAGCTTGAAAACCGATTTATTTAATGTGTTGTAGGTACAACATGTCCAGGCGGGGGAAGGGCCGTGTGGGTGAGCAAGTGCAGCAAATTAATTGCGCTACTTTTGGTTGTGACACTTGAAATTGCTTCGGCTTATTAATGCCGCAATTTAAAATGGGTCTGAAGTGATTCTTCCCACAGCTCCGAGTGGCTTACAAAATTTGAATTTTAAGCTGCCACTCCTCGTTTCCTACGTCTCTCTTTCTCCAGACATGACAGGATCTTCCCTAAGGTTGAAGTTACTTTATGCATATGAAAGACGCCCGGCAGATGCCTAAAAAAGCCGTCAAAACAGCGACCGCCAGACTAGCCAACCAAATGTCTGGCAGACCGACGACATTCATTACCATAATTCCCTCCACACCTGATATATGCAGGCCTCCGCCTCAATCACAGTCGCAGTCACAATCACGGGCATATGAGTATCTTATGAGTGAAAAGAAAAACAGAAATCCTTGCCCAGAAAAGGATGGGCCGTCATCGCCCACAAATGACAGTTATTAATAACTCAGTGCGGACCGAGTGAGCAAGACAGAGGAGAAGGAAAGATGCCCTGGTAGGCTGAGCACTCGCCGCACATTTATCACAGCCCAGACAGATCTGAGGAAAGGACTGCGAGTTACCGCCTCCAACCGCCGCGTCTTTAATGTTATGCCAAGCAAATCAAGACTAGGTAATGGCAATTCAGTCGATGAATACTGATGAGAGTGGGTGGCTCCTTTCCAAATTTCCCGAAATGCGAGGACATGGGGGAGGGGAACTTTAATTGTTTTTGGGCTGGTGACAGAAGCCGACGAAGTCTCAGCCGCAAAATAAATTGATCTGCGGTTCTTTCAGATTGGTTTGTGTTCATAATTTATGGGTCTGTCCGGTAGCAAATTCTAATTGCTCCTGGAGAAAATTTGACAAATGGCTAGCAAGGCCGGCAGAACTGCGTTGGCGTCGATAAAACTTAACGACTTTCCATTGACTCTAAACGTTTAGAGGAATCTGATTTTGTTCTCACAACTTTCCAAATTAAAGTAATTTAAGCGAAATTTATAACTTTATTAAAGCCCTTCACAAAAATTTAAATAATTATGGAAATTGAAAAAAAATAAGAACTCTCAGTGTGATTAAAAAATTTAAACAATATAAAGTTTTTTTTGTTTTTCTAATAATTAATTGGGTATGATAAAATGTTTTAAGGAAGAAAAGGAATCAAACAATCTATTTTTGAAACTATTAACACCATGAAAACTGAGATATTTAAGTCATCTCATCAAAAATTTAAAAATATTTATATATTTAATGATATTTAAATTTTGTTTAGGTTTTTGTAATCTGAGCTTAGCAATTTTGACTTTAATGCCCAGAAAAAAGAAAATTGACTGACATTAAATTATAAACAAATTGATGAACAGTTTTTTATTCTTAGGTTTTTTCTGTGACGCCTGGCGTGCTGCATTTTAATTCTTTCATTAATATGCAAAACTAATTTGTATGTTAAATACGTTATTACTACCAACAATTATTTTTATACCGTACACTTTTTTATTTGTTATGTGCCTTCTTCCTCTTTTTTTTGGTATTTGTTTATTTATACTTTTAACGCCACAGCGGCGTACAAATTTCGCTCGCATGCGTCACTGTGATTACGAAAAAATGGCAAATGAAAAAATTTCGAAAACCTACAACGCCCGACAGACGCATACAACGGTGCTTGTTGGCCCAAATGTCTTTGAACCACGCCAGCAGCGTAGCCAAAGTTTAAAATGCCATGTGCAAATATTTTTTGCGCGCTCTCTGATCTTTTGAGCTGATAAACCCGTACGATCCCGACTTGAACTTTCCAAAGCCGCACAAGTGTAAGTGCGGGGCTTGTTTTTGCAAATTATGTGAGTCAACTGCGATTTCTTTGGCTAGTTAGTAGACCGAGTTGAAAATTTATGCTCGGGGTTTAAAATTTAATGGCCTAGAAAACTTGACGGATCTTTATTCGCACGTACGCCCCAGAATTTCGGTTCGGTTTAATTAAATTTCTATGGCAGTTTCGAGCCACACCTGTGATATTTTTTGCAATTCCCAAAAGCCTTTTTCGCAAATCGCCAACATAAAACTAACGGTCCAGACGACGACCAGCCGCATTTCGCGGTCCATAAATCGCAGCCATCAAAACAACAACTCCGGGAGTTTCGGTTGATGCTTTTCCATTTCATTTACAGCCCGGAGATTGTTTCGCCAGACTTAAAGGAAAATGCACCGCTAATTAACATGGCGGAGACGTTCCCAAAGTTTGTGGGACCAAACAAAGCGAAGTGGCAGGTTTGATTAGCAACTCAATGCAGGTGACCCTGGCCAGAAATGTAAATGCTGTCGAGTTGAAAATCTCGATTTTTCAGTCTTTTCTTGGTGGGAAAAATCTCACAGAAACAGACGATGAATTCACCGACGACTTGGCTACTCGAAGGCCAACCCAGCAACTCAATGATGGCTGCATTCCGAAGGTCAACGAGTTTAAGCAAGAAAATCGTGGCTGCGACCGGTTGTTTCCATGGCCCCGCAGTCGCCGTGGGCAGGGAGTGGCTTGCCGCCCTATTAAGATTATAATTTTGTGTCCCGTTACTTCGGATGAAACCAATTAAATGAATCTGTCAAATTGCATTCTCATTACGCTCGATAATTTGAATGGTAAGTGACATTGGAATTAAGTGTGGAAATGCGGAGGTGATTTTTTTTTTCACTTTTCAGTTGATATAAAAAAATAGTTGGTTTTTTGTTTAAAAGCTTTACTTGATTAAGCGGCTGGCCATTCATTCATTTGGGCAGATGGCTGACACTATCGGGAATACACTCAATTATAATGATCACAAAACTGTCAACAGAAATCACAGACAAGCGAGTGCGAATGGTCTTCCCCCCCGTCCGGAAATCATTTATCACAAATGGCAGGGCGTTGACCATTAAAAAACCTCAGAGGTGTGGTCTCCCGACGACTGTGTATGCTTTTGTAGGTCAAATTCGAGGGGAGGATTACCGACCTACCCATCGGGTAAGCATAATTGGAGTCATAAATAACGAATTATGTTGAGAAAGTCGAAGTCGGAGCCAAGGCGGCTCCTTGGATTCTTTTTCACACTTTTGCATAATTACGACAAAGTCCGGCGTTGGGTGTGGCCCGCCTCGTGGGCTTGGCTAACTGGGAAGCTACCTGGTCGCCCGGTGAGATTTATGATGATGGAATAAGTTCCGCGGCGGGTTTACGATGTCGGGCGCAAGGATTAGCGGGGGTGTCGCGGTGGCGCCTCATTAAAGTTGCCAGGGACCGCCTTCGTCTAATTAAAAGCCCGACGCTTGGGGCAATTTTAATAAATGTTATGATTTGTTTTGCTGCCCTGGGCGTTGGCCGCCCCGAAGACGCTGTTTGTTTAGTTGATGTGACAGCTTTTCAAAATTCGCTGGCCGCGTCGGCGCGACTCCGCGAGCCGGCTAATGAGACCGTTGGGCGGCGTCGGCGAGTGTAACTCGATGTGCAAATTGTTTTTAATTAATGTCAAGTTCTCGCCCCTGCCCCTGCGCGACTCTTGCGCTTTCCTTTTACGCAATTTTCGTTGTCAATAAAAGTGCATTAAATTGCAATTATGTTGTTTTAAATGAGGCGGCCACACAGCAACCTTGTCAGCCCAACAAACAATCGAAGCAAATAAAAAAAATTAAAATAATTCGCGTTGTTTTTGTCGCTCTCCATAAAACTGATGTGCTCTCCAAAAAGAAACCCCCACTTGCTAGGGCAGTGGGCGTGTATTTGCTCACTTTGGTAAACTTTTCAATATGCGTTTTTTAATTAAAGTTTGTATTTCACACGCACACACCCTTCCATACGCCGCTTTGTCATGTTGATGTATAGACGACAACGCATCGTCCATCTGTTCGCGATGTCCTGTCAGCAGCAGCAACAACATTTGGGCGGAGTGGGACGCCAGCTTATCCGACCGTAAGCCGCCAAGCTCCACGACAAACATGCAATTTTATAATTTATTTTATTGAATGTGTTTCAGGTGGCTTTGTGGTGTCACCTGAGGTCGGGCAGTGGCAACACAAAGCTTCAAAAAACAGCCCGATATTTCCGAGCAAAAGTTGACAAGGCGTAATGAATTCGGATCTTTAAAGGTTTCTCTTATGTCCTGTTGAAAGCTTTTGTTAGCCGTTTAAACTTAACCATGCAAAGAGAAACTGGTTGGGTGTATTTATGACCAAATTATATGCACCTTGGAGAAGAACAGCCTCTGGCGGTTCTTACAGGACAACGTCCGATGGTCCGCCTGTCTTGTTATTTTTGGGCATGCATCAAATCTTAAAAGCCTGCAGTAAGCAAGCAAGTGGCTAATCTGCGAAGGAAGTATTCGCATGTTGGATTTGCGTTACCATACAGGAGGTATTTAAGCTCTGACTGTGGATATTCCGTAGCCGGGAAAATGCTGTAGTCTGACTGCATCAGCAGGAGCTGTTCTCCTGAGTATTTTTGGTTGAAAAATTTCAATTCAGTGAAGGACATAAAGGTATGCAGAAGGGCAGCGGCATTATCTGCTCGTTCGTAGAAACATACAGACGAAACAGACAGGCAACTAGGGCTGCTTTAGCATAATCGTGAGTAACCTAGTCGATGATTTCTCCTCTTTCAAGCATGCGTACCGACATTTTTTTACCCCAGAATGTTAGGGTACCCTCCCATCTGGTGGTAAGGGCATAAAATTGTTACTGCTGTTGGGCAATCATTACTGCCGATGCTATTACATAGTACCCACAACAAATATGAATGCCACCTGGATTTTAAGACTGAGGCCAAAATTGACGCAACCTAGAATGTTATCTAGATTGTAATTCTCTCACTTTCAAGCTAGAAGCGAGAGTCATATAAATCAGTGATTAAAATAATTGTGGCAGCAAGAAGTAGAAAGATTTTAGAGACAAATTGTTCGCAGCTTTCAATGGCAAGTGGAAGTTATTTACTTAAAAGTTAGGTAACTTCTTCTAAGGCTCGCCAATACAAAGATCAGAAAAACAAAACTCATGGCTAATTCCTTAGCTACGATTCGAGTTTTCGGAGATCGACAATAGCCTGCCTGGAATAATCAAAATCCGCAAAAAATGTAATAATTAATTACAGGACATTGCTGATTTTTGCATCCGACAGTTGAAGGCAGAAGACGAAGGCAAAAGTTTTCCAGCGTCGTTAGCTGTCATGTTTTGTGTGCTTCCGTTTCCGTTTTGTGTTCTCCAGGCCAGTCGCCCCACCCCGCAGGCAAACAGCATTCGACTGCTACTGGGGCTTTGGCAAATAGTAAATAGTATTTTCTTGTGTTTTGTGTCACGTCGAAATGAAAAGTTGCTGGCGAAAATACATTTTTCACCGAATGCCATTAACCGGCTACCTGATGTCCCCGCCGAACGATGCCCCCACCAACCGTCAACCGCCAACCGCCCCGACGACTTTGCTTGGTTTCCAAGTCGCTTTTGGCGACGCTGAACAATCAATGCTGCTGCTCATTTGCGTTGGTTTGGAGCGGAAAACGTTTGCCGCCGGAACGGAGCGTCCTCGTCCTTGTCGAAAATTTCATTTCGATTCGATTGACATTAATTAATGATTGTTTCGACACACACATAGCCAGTGGGGTAGTAAACGTGGCAGAAACTATTGTAGATGTGTAGCATTGATTTACGTTACGTTTGCCGGGGCAGGCAGGCAGGCAGACGGGCAAACGGGCCGCTTCCCTTGTTGGCATTCTGCTGGCACAGCAACAATTTGGCTGTGGGGAATCTCAGGCATTTCGACAGCAACTGGCACAACCAGCAGCTCAGTTTGCCAGTGGGTGACAATTGCTGGGTGTTAATGATGATGAGCCGGCATCGCCGTCGCCCATTTCTCGGCGGCTGTCGATGGTTGTCGCTGGCTTGCTCGTCAGGACGAACCGCCTTGGCCCCTCGTTGGTCCCTGGTGATTGCGGTTGTACGGGCAGCGGCCGAATCTCGATTCGACTTGCACTAATTGTCCTTACATTCGGAAACCAAATTTAATTATGGTCGCTTTTTGGTCGTTGACATTGCCAAGTCCAACTGAGGTTTGCGGTTCCCTCGGAGTCAATCAGATGCGGCGCTTCAAATGGCTTATCAATCAATCGGTTTAAGGCCATAACAAATTAAATCGAATGCCTGATTTAAGGCAACGCACAAATTATCTCAGTTTATTCGATTTTAATTCGGCTAAAAGCCTCCCCATCGCATGCCCCATGAAAAGCTAATTTGCCAAAGAGGCATCAAGTCGATCGAGTAATTCGGGCAGGTCGCGTAATAAAATCAAACCGAAACTCAACTGGGGCACATAAGAAAGTGAAGTGAGCGACCTGCCAGGAAATTGCGGTGCCAAGAAAGTCTCGGGTGTCAGCTTTTTCGTGTTGCCCTTCGGGAAAAAATAAGCGAGGTGGCTGGAGGGACGACTCCGGAGAAATCAGTGCAAAAATTCAGCGCCAGCTTAGCAGAAGCGTTGAATATCACAAACCAAATCCTAGAGGATTTCAAGTGTTGCTGACTTGCATTTTTATTTAGTGCCAACCGCCCCCTCCTCTTCCCAAGAGCCCGCCGACCCTTGACTGCCACTGCCACTGCCCCTCGTATTGTAATAAAGTTGATGCAGCGACAATCCCAGTTGCTTTGCTGGGGGAGCATTGCATTTTTGATTTTCATGAACTGTTCAGCTTAATGTTTCCTCCGGCTCCTACCCTGCCGCCTGAAATTTGCATAATTTTTTGGAAAGGAAAAACAGAAGCGAAATTCAATTGAATTCTCTGACGTCCCCCTACCCTCTTGGCAAAGAATAGAAATAGAACAATCGCCGGGGCATTTGGGACTGCCAGCTGTGCACACAAGTGGCCGAGGGGATCTACAAAATCAACCCTAATTATCCCATTGACATGGTGTAAAAAGTCAGGCCAGTGGAAATTCGAGAACTTCCCGGAATACAAACTGTGTGAAAAATGTCATCGGGCTGCATAATTGAGTTGGCCATTTGGAAATTGAGCTGTCACTGCCGCGGGCTTAGCAGCAGCTAAGAAGCGCAACTTAAGGGCGATTACCGGCCACATTCTCTTTACCTGGGGCGTTGCCCACAAAAATCTGCCAGTTGCTTACTTGCTGCTTTAAAAAAAATACAAACAGGTGCCTGTGGCTCCCCTGCTTTCCGGTAATTCGAGACGCCAATTAATTATGTTCGATATTTTGGATGCCCCTGACCGCAATCGGCGGCCACTCGCAGTTCCAGATTCTGAAATCCTTCGACTACGGTTCAAATGCATATAAAATGTCCTGTCGTAAGCCGCTTATTAGAAGCATGGTATCAAATGTTGTTTGGCAATCCGAGAGCCTTCGGCAGCTTAACTGAAATTGCAAATGTCAGCTAATTCCACGAAATGCTGCAGTGTTTGAAATGCTGGGCAAAATGCACTTTTGAGTCAGGCTATAAATTGGAAGGATTGGAGATTGCGCTAGTAAACAGTTTTTAAAGTAAATTTTCTGTAAAAACAAGTTCGTGTGTTTAAAGTTGGTAGAAAATGTGAACGATTTAGTTTGCTCGGTTGGCCCGGTCGGGATCTTTGCGACGCAAGGACTTGAACAAGAAGAACAAAGAACAATTGACCCACAAATAAGACTGACCGTTTGGGTAGCTAACCCGGAAATTTTATATTTATTTTCGCAATTTTATCGCAAGCCTCTTAGGTCTTTGGACTCTTTGGAAATTTGTCTTCTTTCTCCGCTCATCTCCGCTGATCATCTAAGAATGGATCTGATCAAGGAAGGACTGATTCCTCTTAGCTTGTAGCTCATCATTTCAAATAACTTCCGAAACAATCTATCACGAAGTGAGCGATTGTAGGTCGAATAAATCCTTTCTAGCGGTTTACATTTCCCCTATCCGAATTTTCCAGCTTTCCCTTGGATTCCCTGGATAACAAAAGATGAATTGCAGTGAGCGAGGCCATAAATTAAAAGCCTTTCGTTTTCTTTTTCGCCACTGCATTGTTGTCTACGGCGATGTAAAAATTCAACGGAAATCCCCGCATGAACGCCTTTTAATAGAATTTCCCTTTTGCTTGTTCGAGGCGGTGTGGAAGGAGGTCCTGGGGAGGAGTCGGTTCACTGTTCACTGAAATTTTAATAACTCAATTACGCACACATTTGAATTCATTAGCGCCACACGGAATAACAAGAGGAACAACATCGGCAGCCAGCCAGGCAGACGGTAGACAGGCAGAAAGGCCGACCGGGCGAGCCTTACATTTGCAATACCAAAGCAAATATAATAAAATGTATATAAATCAAATTTAGCAGAAGGAGAGCGAGCACACAGGGCCGGGGCCCTCCCTTTACGGCGCACACAAACCTCACACATCCTGGCCATCGTCGCGTCGAACTCACTCGCCAGGGGTGCGTCCTGGCCTGCATTTTCGGGGTGTCTGCGAAATTATTGCCCCGCACGACAGCAGCGGAGTGTAAAGAATGCGGCAGGAGCATTTGAAAAACTAATAACCATGTACGGATTTCATAATAAATCAACTACGCACAGGCACTGCCGGCGGTGAACCCACGAACAACATCATCAAAATCGGTATGTGGCACAGGCAAACCGGGCGGCGCTGGGGCAGCGGTGATATGCTTAAATCCCAACTTCAAATAGACAAATGCGAGGCCCCTCGTTTCTTCCTCCATTCATCCATGTATTCCCATTGTAAAGCCGACAACAAAGCCCTAGTCGTCCCCGTCCCTTACATATGTTCAATGTGGCAGGCAACAGAAGGACAAGCAGCACCCCAGCCCCGTCTGCAATTGCCAGGCAGGCTGATCCGCGTGCTCTGCAATCGGCTAATAAGGTCATCCGGGTCATTGGCAATTGTCGAGCTGAGCTCAGCGGCTGTTGCCAAATTCGCAGCTCAAAGCGGAGGTGATCGGATCGACTTTCCATTTCAATGGTTCTTGTTGATCGGCTCGGGCCGGCCTCCTGTTGCGGGTGAGGCAGCTGGGCCTGCTTGACTGTTTAAGCCGCTTAAATGCGGCTATTAAGCTGGCAATACTCTCGGGTGCCGTAAGATATCCTTTGGGGTCGCTCTCAACTTAGTCAAACCGACCAAAAAATTCAACGTACAATACATTTTCTCCCCAATTTAAATCGCCATTTTTCACACCCCATTTGCAGTCAAGGTGGGTTAACTGGGCACAAATAAATATTGCAATACATTTTGGTGTCAAAAAAAAAATCATTGCCACGTCTGGTCGACGCAAGTACAGTGCGACTTCTGAATCAAGGAATCCGTTTCAATTGTCAAGGACTAAGGTTCGTTTTAGATGAAAGACGGGTTAGTTATTAATCCGGGGGAAGTGGACTTCAAAATTTATAATAAAAACTTTAAATTAAACATTTAGAAGTTTAACTGAGATCTCAGGGAATTAATTCTGGTTACTCTGTTTTGCATTTAATTCCTTATTCTTTGTTTCTTACTAGTCTTCCATCTATAATTTAAATACTTTTATATTGCCTTAAGGGTATTGAGTTAATAAAACTTGCCTTTTTCAAGGTGATTCTATTTTAAGTAGTCTTTTAGCTGGATTAAATAAACTTGACTGTTTTTTTAGCTCATAAAAATTTGCTTGCCACTCCGAATGGTATTTCTTTGGCTTATGTTTTGGAGTCTTCACTGTTTGGGTGCTTGGCGTTTTGGCCAATAATGCATTCACAAATTGGCAGGCCACCGCATTCGTATCGATTTGCAATTGCCATTTATTTTTTTATGGCCCACAGTGGAGTAGGCCGAAAAACAGCACCAGGGGAGTTAATTGAACACTTCAACTCGGCGGCAATCGTTGCCCCCCTCGATCATCTACCCCGGCAAGGCGGCACTTTCCCCAGGTCCAGAGTGGGAGGCAAAAGCGAGAACAAATATTACCCTTGCATTTTTCATATGGATAATTTTCCGAACGGCCCGCCTTTTTCCCACTTGCCCACTTCAGCTCCGGAGCTGTTTGCTTTTTGGGCCAACTGTGCGCAAATATTTTGCAATCAAACAAACAGCGGCAGCGTGCAAAAAGAAAAACCCACAGACCCGGCAAAAATGAGCTACTCCGAAAAAGAAAGAGCAAGGGGAAGCGTAAAAGGGTCGTCGCACGGGGGGTGTGTGCGCCCCGCGTATAAAATAATTTCATGTGCTCTTGATTTTCACGGCACTTCTAATGCTCAAGTGCAGCGGGCTGGGCCAGTCGCCCTACTGCTCGAGGAAGCACGGCATTTTATATTAAAACCCATAATTTGGCTTAATAGTTTTTGCAATTACCTCCCCGTCGTCCCGGGCGGCTCGAGCAGAGGAAGGGCAAACGCCCTGGCAACCCTTTTTTGTTTCGGGCCCGGAAGTAGCTCACCCCGCGCGGGAGAAGTTGAGGCGGAAGTTCGCTTGATTTTCGCCTGCCTATGCGTGAAATGCGCGCCAGGACATTTGTCATATGCCCGGGCCAAGTGGCTGAAGTAGCTGGCGAGGGGTCCCCGCCCGCTAACGGGGCGGGGAAAGTGTCAATTATGAATTTATTAGAGCCTACAATTGTGCTCCTGCCGACATACATATGAATTTATCTGCAGTCCTTGCAATTACGGGCGGGCCGGCAGGTCGGCAGGGCCGGAAGCAAAGGACTGGCGGGCAGGGAAATGAAAATTTACAGCTCTCACAGCTGCTGTTGGAAATTACAAGCTAACTTTATTCTCTTTTTAGTTTTGCATATTTTTTTTCCTGCCCGCCGGCTAATCGATTTGTGGGCCACTGATTACTCGGTGGCCTCCTGGAGGAGCCCCGCATCATCGAACCACTTCGATTCGCGTGTGTTTCAAGTGGAAATTTATATTTGCATTTAAAGTTTAATAAAAACCAACATCAGAGAAGCCGCAAGCAGTCTTTGCGGGTGGCCGTTTGAAGGACGCCAAGGAGGCGGGGCCCAGCGACAAAGGCAAAGTTAATTAGGCGCGTTTGGGACTCCACTTACGTTTGTTGTGGTTTCGTGGCGTCTCTTATGGGCGAGTGTGTCGAACTTAAATTAAGTGGCAGAAATTACCTAAAAATAAAAGAGAAAGAGTTCAAATTAATTTTGTTATGAATTTCTAATTTAGAGAGCATTTATATGAAATAAAGGGAAACTAGAAAATGTGTGCGCAAATTATTTTATATTTTCTTGTTTAGATTTTTTATTTTCTTAGTTTTCGAAAATAAACGGGATGTGGTGCTTCTTATTTGATTTGTTTATGCAAACATTTAAATTCATTAGATTCCTTGTTTAATTACTGCCCTTTAAAGCTTACTTTGTCCAATCCCAAATTAGAAAAGTTGGGCTAAAAAACCCTATTTGTTTCCAGCTGCTAAGCGATTACCCCAAAACCCCAAATAATTTTCAAACTTTATTTTCCGGGTGGCGTTGAGAAGCGGATAAGCTCTTCTAGGTCCGCTCATATGCCGCCTCGCATAGCCTTTGTTTATTTTATGGTTAAGTGCTTGGCTCGGAAAAGTTTTTGCACTTCCCTCAAAAATGATTAAATATTAAATTTAATACAATTCGGTATTTCAAAAATGTTAAAGCCGAAAAGTAAATACGGTCGAGTTTAGTAGTCCCAGGATGGATTGCCCAAAACACACCCATTGGTATGGGGAAAGTTGTAAAAATGGTCAGCAATTGCCAGGCTTTCGGGGCGTTGGGCTGGTCATTTGCCCGGTTGAATTATAGTTGCTTGGGTCAGCAGCGGCAGCGGCTCGAAAGGCGACAGACAAAACTGATGCACTGTAAATGCCACACAGACAGACAGACGGACAATTGGACAGACACGTATGAAAACTCTCCCGCATTGAGGCTTATTACACTAATTACTGCGGGCCAAAACCCACCCGCCTGCCCGCCCAACCTGTCCCGTCCTTTCCTGCCCCAGGAGCCCCACTCGACAGTTGGAACTTTTGCGTTGAGTCTGGTCTGCTTTTTTGGGCATATCTTATTATCCTGCCGCCCGGCCGCCAACTGTTGTTTTCTATATGGCAGTCAAGAGGACTGCCACTGCCTCTATATGTGTGTGGGCTAATGGCTTCCAAGGGAATCGCGTGAGGCAATACAATTTTAGGGCGGCATGCAGTTAGTTGGCTTATAAAAACATCTACCCATCGGAATGCCTGTGTGTTTGCCATAATTCAGACACACACACACATGCACGCGTGTTCAGACACTGTGTCGGGGTGTTGGCAAAAATGTTTGTGCATTTAATTTAATTTTTTTTTATATTTTATATTTCGCTTTATGGCGAACTCTATGCGCGCGACATTGTTTGGCCGCAAATATGCGCCGGAAATCCACTCACATTCGCCGTCTCGCCAGCTCACCAACTCACCGACAATTCACACACTCGTGTGCGAGTCAGAAGAGCCGCCATTGTGGAATTTTTATTGCCCATGGCGGCTGTCAAGGCGGAAGAGTGGCTCACCTTCGTCCAGCCGGCCGACCGCTCCCACCCTCGAAACCGCAAAGGTTTAAAGTGCCAGGCGTTGCATAAAACCCGTTAAAACAAGAGCAGAATCCGATGCTGGAATTCCGCATCTGTGGGCGGCTGGGCACACAAACTTTCCTCCATGCCCTCAACTACTGCGGCCATTCCTTTGTTGGCTCAGCGAACAAATTACGGTATTTTTGCATATCGAGAATACCAGCGGCGAAGCGCGTAATTTTCGTGTTCAAATTTTGAAACCGCATTTTCAACGATCCCCCCAAAAGCTTTTAATTTCCCCAACTATATGCATAAGTACCGTTGTTGACGCCTCTTCGTGGCAACCCTAATGAAGTGACCCTTCGCCTCTCCCCGCGTCCAGTGGCTGACGTACAATTTTTGCGGTCCGCCCAAAACGGGCAGGTGGGCATTAAAATATTTCATACGCCGGTGGGACACCTGGCGATGACAACACCGTGCGGCCACAGCTTGATGATGTCAAATGGGATTTCATCAACAATGAGGTGACATGGGCCCACTTAATAGATTTTCTATGTTGGCCTCATTACCAATCGCGCATTGGAAATTCTCTTGTCCAATACAAACGCATTGCAGTGATTTTTCCTCAAGCCTCATGAAAGGCTTTATATTTTTTTGTGGCTGTGGAGAAACGTGACATCGAAATTATGACCTATAGGAAAAGTGTGACACAGCACACAAGGTGAGATCAAAAGTATCTATCCTTCTGGGATAGGTGGTTCACGAGGAGAAGTTTGAAGGATCAATGGATCATTTGTTCGCAGATGGCTCAAATATAATTTCTCTGACCAAGCCTTTACCATATTTATAATCACTTTTGCAGCCGCCCACTGTCCCTAAATGGGTACGTAGAAAAATTCCCGATCGATTTCGGGTTTTGACTGATCACCGGCGGAGTCTTTGAACAAAAGCCTTTCGTGAATTCTATTTTACTAGTGGGACACATCCCTTGATCCCTTGATCTTTTAAAAGTGTGTTCCTGCTCTTTCTGATTTCCAACTTAATTCTTAACCCACCAAATTTTTATATTTGTAATTCCCTTCGAAGCTGCCAAGTTTCTTGAGATTTATCATTCCTTATCATTCTTTTATTTGGCAGTTTTGTGGGGCTGCTTGTCAATTTTGATTTCCTCTACATCAAATGCAGGGAGCGAAATCAAAATTTTGATTTACCTACGTGCCACATAAATTTCCATTTTGGCCGCTTTCGTTGGCATAAATCAACACGGCCGCCATTTTCCTGCCACGGTGGAAATAATGCGTGTGTGTGTGTGTGCCGAACATTTTAGATGAAATATGGATTTTATTTTTTGCATAGAAGGTGGGTTTCTATTTTGTGGAAGGTTCCTCGTTCTCGAGGAACATAAAAAGTAATACCTCGTCTAAACGCCAACAGCAATCCACCCCTCGGGCGATTGTGAACTGTAAAATTTTGTTGCGTTCGTGAAAAAGGTGCAATTTCTAATTGCGGCCTTTGACCGGGGGTGGCTGTTGTTGTTGGCGTTCCAATCCCAGTGACCCGCACGCATCTTGGGTCGGCGTTTTTTTATTAAATTGCGCCAACTGCGCAGCCCGCCAGCCCTTCGGGCCCGGGTCCGGGCCAGATGGGTAATGTAATTTTCGCGTTCCAAATTGGTTTACTCTGGTCGAAGCCGGATGCTTGGGCCGGGGTTGTTGTAAAAGTTTCCATTTTTGGATTTGGTTTTTTGGGCTTCAATCGGTGACGCTGCAGTCTCATTGGCTGGCTGCCAGTCAACCACCCCAAGCGTCCTCCCAACCCCGAATGTTGCTGATTGAAATGTTGCCAGCAACATGTTGCTAGAGGGAAAGTCGAATTGAAAATTGAAGAGCCTGCGGTGGATGCGTGCGCCCGAGGCTGCCGTCCAAGTTGAGCAATTTCAATTTAATTCACTTAAAACGCATTTTGCATTTTCATTGTTTTTTGCACACGAGCCCATAAATTCACAGAATTCCCTACTGCTCACGGGGAGGGGCAGCAAACGAGGGCAGCTCCCAGAAATCCTTGGCAGGGACAACGCAAACATCTAAACTCGCTACAAGGCGAGGCCAGCAGAGGGACCGCCATCATCACTGGGGACCCATAAATCGCCAGCATTTTGCTGAGTGCCGAGCTCTGCTGCACTGCGTCCGGTGATCCTGCTCCTGCTGCCCCGTTGCTGCTGCCGCTGCCGCTTTCGTTGTTGTTCTTGGCAAGGCTGCAGTCAACTTAAGTAATTATTCAAATGTTGCTGCAAGTTTGAAGGTTCTTAAAAGGTGACGAAGATGTCGTGCTACCGGCACCACCGCCACTGCCACCACCACCGACGCTTAACTTCAACTACAACATTTTATAATAGAACAAAAACTTTGTTGGCTTTTATTTTAAAGGGGACCGAAAGTTGGATTGCCTCCCTCCATGTCGTCGGTATGTGGGCTAAATTAGTTTACAAGACATTCGGGCTTAGAGCGTTGCAGTTTTGCTATTTTAATCCTTGCACCAGCAGCGCGTGGGCTTGGCTGTGTGCGTGTGTGTTTGGCTTTTAAGTGAATTAAGTCACTTGCCGAACGTCCAATTCCGTTCTCGAAAAATAGAGAATAAAATTGCTTTAATTAACCCCCCCATACTCATCCGTTTCTTCCGTACCAACCACTCCTTGTGCTGCTGACATTCAACAATATTTGTTCTAAAACTTTGCCTTTGGACTTCGGCATCGATGGGTCGAGAATTGTCATCTGCCATCAGAGGAAGAAGAAATTTTAATGGTCTTTTCCTCCCACCCTTCTCATAATTGGTCAAGGAGGCATGTCGTCCTTAAATGGCAACACTTTGGCCAGCATTTTAATATAATTAAAATTATGCCTTTGCTTCTTCCATTTACCACCAAAACGACGACGACGATCTTCAACCAACCGGTGGTCTTTTTTTTTTTTTTGGTTTTCAATTACGAAGGGCAGAAAAACATGGAACTGTTGAAAAGTTTGAATTTTAGGGTCAAAAAGGGACTGCGAATGCAATTAGTAATTCCTATACAATTTATAAGTCAACGGTTTTGAGGTGGGAAAGAGCAGCAATCGATTTTTAAATTCGCGCTTCTCACAATTATTAGCTGAACGAAGAGTTTCTATTTGAGCTTTAGATTGGATGATTGCCATTCAGTTAGATTACATAAAAACCGCATCAAAGCAAAAGGATTGCGGCCTGGCCGAAGAAATAAGCCGGCGAAATGTTAAAAATATTAATATTGACGTTCTGAATGAAGGTCAGCTGGCAATTTAAATAGTTCCCAACTCATTTGAGTTAATATGCAAATAATAGCTTTAAGACTTACAGCCTTTTAATCAGTAAACGACCACAAATTTCGCTATCGCTTACTGTCCTTTACCGTTATACATTCTCACAGCTTTCACCTCCTGTCAAGGTGTGTTGAAAACTGTTGAGTTATCTAATCGACTGTATGAAAATTAATTAAATTTTTACTACAGACGCTTAAGGAGCAAATGAGTCGAATTTAAGCCATAATAATTATAATTATAACCATAATTATAATAGGAGAATAGCCGACGGGTAAAGTTGACCGAAACAATTGAATGTATGTGAACCAAGTAGGTGGGTATCCCTGCCTTTTGTGTTCAGGAATTGTGAAAGTGGGTGGACCAGGTTGGTTCGCATTCAACAATACGTCCATCCAACTGTCCCCAGGTATTTGAGTAAATGGACACCCGAATGAACCGACAAATTGACAGCCACGTCAAAAGTCCTCCGAGCCCCGTCTCTCATTACAGTTCATTCTCTTAGGCAACTGGCCAGGCACTGGAATGGCCCCTGCCTCCCCACCCCTTACTTTTGTATTTAATACAGAATTTCCGACTTCATTCAATTAAATTTGGATCAGAATTTCGATTTGAAACGCTCGTAGTAGACTCAAGAGAATGGCCTCTTTTCAGATAAGCCCATCAAACTGGAGGCTGAGCTGGGATCAACTAAGATGTATGGGCGCTCTGAAATGTTGCCAAG
The DNA here is from genome assembly GCA_037075105.1 of Lissocephala sabroskyi. Lineage (NCBI taxonomy): Eukaryota > Metazoa > Arthropoda > Insecta > Diptera > Drosophilidae > Lissocephala > Lissocephala sabroskyi. Next base: position 29,926 of record JBAMCP010000237.1, read on the forward strand.
CAATTAACTTGGCCTAAACAAATACCCGGGGAAGGCGTCGGCCTGGCGATTGTTTTCACATGATTTACATATTCCACTGCATACATTTAAGAGCTAATTGACTTCCAAGTTGAAAGCAAAATGTTGGTGAGCCAAGGCGGCCGGCAGAATCAAATGCGTGGAACACTTTTCAAAATTCTTTGAGTGATGCTTTGGGGCCGTTTTAATTGTGTGAGATAAAGAAATTCAAAAGCCAACAGTTTTAAAGTCCCAAAAACTTGACATTTATATAGGAAAATTGCAATCTTGTTTTAATTAACAGCACAAATAACGAGATCAAAAAGCTGGACAGGAGTTATTCGGTTGCCTGTTGTAATTTTTGAAACAAAACCGCGAGCTGCATTTAATTTCAAGTGCTCGGCTGTCGTCAACACGGGCTGACGGTAGGCCGACAACGTTTAAGCCGCTTTAAAAAAGAACAAAACCAACGTAAGGAAGAGAAAACCATTGGCAGCACAGGGAAATTCATTCAATGACTGGACGGATGGATGGCTGGTTTGCTGACTGACTGCCGCACTCATTGACTGCCGGTGTTGTGCGTGTTGTGAGCATTTAAATGAGCATAAAGGGCCAGCAATGCCGGCAGCACCGAGCAATTTGCATATTGGAGCATTGAACTTGTAGTGGGAGGTGGGTGCCTCACCTCTCGCCCGCGATAGGTGGGGTTCCCACGTTTCATATGACGCCATCGCCATCGTCAGTTGCCTGACGGACAAGTGTCATGAGTTCAGTGACGGGCTTGGCTCTGTGGCGCGCCCACGCACTAAATTTGATTAAATGCAAAATAAGAAATGTCCTCTCAATGCGGGGCTACTAGACTCTTATGAGTAAAGTTGTCAAGTTCTCTTTAACCCGACGGCACACAGAGCCCTACGACTAAGCCTTTCTGCCAGTGAAACGTGTCAAGGGCGGGGCTAATGAAAATTTCAAGCGTCAACTCGCCGGGGCTCCAAGCAACGCCGGCTAACAGCAGCAGCCGCGATTGCGTTCGCTCAGCGGGAGACGAATTGATTTTAAATCAATATTGACAGATGACATTGCCAACGACAACCGGCGACCAGGCTGAGTCCGGACGGACGGACGGTGAAGCAGGGCGCAAAAAATTTGCAACATTTCACCAGCAGACGCGGACTTGGCTGCGGTTCACGCCAGCTCGACTTGGCTGCCAACCGACTTTAAGTCGAAGTAGTTGGTATATCAAATGGTGGACTATTCGCTTGATAAATCGAGGCACAGATAATTGGGATTTTGCTTGGCAGCTGGGTAACTTGGAAAGGATCAGTGCTACAAAATTCTAGGAGATCTTTGAAGGCACAGATGAATGCAGGCTTTTATTTCAATATCCCGGCCTATTAATTGGAGAAGTTGTTTCTAGTGGTCAAGATGTTGATCCTTCCTCGCCCTGACAATGTCCACAAAATTATTTGGGGGCTGATTGTATATTATTTGCATGAAATGCGATATCATCAGTTCTTAATGATCCATTCATAAATTCATCAAGATTTCTCATCATCAGCAATCAAAAATGCTAAGCGGACCCGACAGTGCGCTGTCCTGACTCTTAACAGTTTCGGACTGCTAGTTGGCCTAATTGACGATGACATCTTCCGCGCTCCTTCTCCCTCGCTCGCTCGCATCGTCCTTGCTGTGTCTGTTTTAATGAGCGTATCAACTGTCATCGCTAGATTAAAACTGACAATACAAGGCGGTGGTTGAGCAGAGACTCCCGCTGATTCTATCGCAACGGAGAGTTGGGCAATTGCGGTTGGCCTGCCCCGATAATATCAATTTGGAAGGGACCGAGCGGCATACGGGTGAGGTTAGAGAGCAGCCGGCGTTTCGAGTTCTATATGAGGGTGGAAGGGTGGATCTTAATGAAGTTGCAAGTTGCAACTGTGTCAAGGTTTGCCGGGAATTGCGGACGGAAAAATGAGCGAAAAGCCAGTGGGAAAATTGTTGTTGCATAATTTCAATTCACCTGCTGCATTTGCTGGGCTTTGCGGTAACCTCCACTGTTTGTGGACCCAACAAAATACCGTGAGACAATCCCAGGCAATAGGGAAATTGTAACCAACCTACGTTGACGACTTTTGCTTTTGCTTTCTGCTCATCGCCGGTCGGCGTCGCTCTGCTTTCGTAGTCCCTTTCTTTTTGTGGTTTTGCTGGTCTGCGGTTGTCTCCCTTGCCTTTTGAGATTTACTAGACCGGCCAGAGGAAGAGGCGGGCGCACGGGCCAGAGTCTTCCTCGTTTGGCTTTAATGAACCGCTAGCTGGGCTCTCGGTTGCTGTCATCGTTTCCCCGGGCGGTTTGTTGGCCCGCATAATCACAATAGACTCAGTGACATGGCAACGACGATGACGATGGCGTCGGCGATACCAACGAATTGACAATTTTTTTTTGTTATCATGCCTGCTTTAAACCCTAAGAGAATCCCAGAGCTGAGGGATTTGACTTTGATTTGTGGGCAGCCTTTTAATTGCCAAGTCGTGTTGGGTTATCAAATATTTGGCAGTGTTTTCGGCAAACCCCCTCCACACACCGCAACTGACTGACTCCCTGGCTCTGAACATTTCACATTTCGCACATGACATTGCAATCAAGTGGGCGGACAATTGCCGCAGAGCACTTCAAGTCCCTTTTGTTGCCAACACACACAGACAAAAGGACAAGCGGACAAAAGAGGGTCGCTTGTCCGAGGGGAGGGCATCGTCTAACCAGCCCACCATCATCTGGGTTGCATCCTTTGCCTTGCATTCGGTTTCCCCCGCCCTGGGGTGACCGACAATTGTTGCAATTTGGATGCAGCCCCCTTCAACGTACAGCACACAGGGTGGGCCGGGGCGGTACCAAAAACAAATAGCGTTAAATTAACAAGAAGAATCACCAGAGCTTCGCAATTTAAAATGCATTTCGTTTACAGCAATGAAATGGCAATCAAATGCAATTTTTATCAGGCCATGAGGCTCTCCCCACGTATCCCACGGGGTGCGACCCAGCATTCCCGGCGGGTCACTTTGTCCACTTTTTTTACGGGAACAAAAATTGAGTGCTGCTCGAGCGGAGCAATTTTAAAGCCAACGGCTAATTTACTAGCCGTGTGTAAATATTAATTCATTTTTTCTCCCTTTTTTGTGCTCGGCGCAGTTCGATCGATGCGACGCGTCAATGGGTCGCGGGCCGGCCGGCTTTCAATTTAATTAACTTTGTTGGCGAATGTTGTACATGCAGTTTAATAATGTTAAAAACGGGGCCAACGCCGCCTCCGCACTCGCGGCCGTCCGGCCAGCCGACCCATCAAGCATTTACCGATTAATCAGATTAATCAATCATTGCAGGTAATGAAAGTGTGGGCCAAGCGGGAGGAGAGACAGCGATAAGCTCATCTGCTCAACGGCCCTAAAACATGGACCATCTGTCAGTGGCTGGGATGGGGACTACCGGGCCTCGGGATTATTTCGATGCATATCAAATGCTGTTTGCATTTGGGCTTTGACTCGACCTCTCTCGTTGGGTTCCCCGCCAGAGCGTTCATAATGAGACAATTAGAGAATTTAATGAAATAATAAAAAACAACTACCAACATCGTCTCACGTAATAAACAGCCTGGAAATAATCGAGTTAGGGGTGGCGTGTGTGTCTCTATGCAGTAAACTAGATAGACATGCGGATATGGATACGTCACGTGCCCGCCTTTGAAGGTAGACGGCAGATCGAAGAGTTCCAAGCCAAGAAATGGACTTGGGTGAAGCTATACAAATTTTTCTGCCACTACGATGTGATTTTGAAATAATTTAGTAAGCCAATTAAAAGTAAAAATACTTAAAATTTTTACTCTCTTTTACACCTCTCCCGAGTAAAATTTTTTAATTAGATGCTTAAAACTATTTGAACCTCCCCCGTTTCTATGCTCATCCACCAACATTCACGAGTTGTAGGGCGGCACCCATCATTCCCGTTTGCATATCCTGCCCACGGCAAAACCGGACGGGGCCTTTGTGTGAATTGCTGGCCACAAACCGAAACACACACGCGATGCGATTTTTGACTCAACGTCTCGGCGATCTTCCCTCAAACAGCCATGCCCACCGTCGACCCTACTCCAGTCCCTGGCCGTCAATCGTCAACCGTCCGCCGCCTCCTCCTGGTTGGCTAAGCTTCGGAATACGCTTGGCTACACCTCAGCTGGTCGTCGGTTGGCTGTCGCCGTCACTGGAGTCGTCATCCGACGATGCCTGTTTGTGCAAAGTATTTAGCGCAACAATTCAGCCGGAAATAAATTTGCTGAGCAGGACAACAAAACAAAATGAAATAGGGGAAAAAAGAAAATTCGAATGGAAAAGAACTCACGACGAAATGAACGAGAGACACGCTGATGGCTTCTCTACCGCCCGGCGGTATTAATTTTCCGCCACAACAGGCAAACGGCTGGAACAACAGCCGAAAGGATGCCGAGCCAGGCTCAATGAATTTTTCGAAGCACAGGCCGGGGGATCAGGCAAATGAGTCTACCCAATTAAAATGCGTGTTTGATTTCCGGACGTCTTAAGTTTTTAGTCTGCGACAACCGCCCACCGACCACCGAGCGGGCGAGCGGATTGCGAGTCAATTAAAAGTGGTTGACATTTTAAAAGAGTTGATCCCGTGGACCGTTGTCCAGCGGGGTTTACTGTTTAGAATCAGCAAATAATTGCAAAATACCCCCAGCCAATGCCCAAGCAGGCCGCCCGGGAAAAGGGTTCAGTTCGGGGCGTAAATTAAACTTGACGGGTCGGTGGGCGGCGTTGGGGGCGTCGGTTTGAGTTGAGTTTTTGGCCAAATAAAACAAAATAAAATTAAATGTTGTACAAGTTTTGCTATTTGAGTTATCGCCGTCGACCCTGTGGGTTTTCTGGGCAAAAACTTTGCCATGGAAATCCCCGACTGCCCCGCCTTTCACTCGCCAGGCAGCCGAAGGCATAATTAAAAATTTTCCCCCAGCATTCTAAGCCCTCGCAAAATTGTTTTGAAATTTCCTAAAGGAGCGGGAGGAAGTGGCTTGGATTATTTGCCCCGTTGATTGATGGCAAATATGAATAACGCCTGAAAATATTTCATTTTGAAATCCTCTCGCTTTTTAAGGTCCGAACAGACGGCCATTTTGACAAATCGATTCTTGTCTGTGGGCAACTGTACTCGCAAATTTCATTTCGTCTTATTGAGGTTTTTTTTTCTATGCTCATCGTTTTCTTCCCCGTCACGTTTATCGCCTTCGCTGCTCACCTGTCCCCTTGGGCGTTTGTCACCAAGTCTGTCTGGCTTGTCGGTTGGTCCTGTTGACTGCATTTTATTCTTGTCAATTTCAATTAACTCTCAAGGATTATTTTATTATGTCAGTCAATTTTGCTTTGCTTTCTTTTTTGCTTACATAAAATGAGGGGCGACTCTAAACTGCGAACGGGACTGTACTAAATTGAATTGAGTGAGTTTCTTTTCCTTTTATTGCTTTGGATCGATTGTCTTGTTTAATTAAAAGCCTGGTTTGATTGGCAGTAAGACTCAGTTTACTTTGCTGCTCGTGAGAAATAAAAGATTTCTGAGAAGAATATAATATTGAAATTATAATCCGAATAAAAGAATAAAACTGAAAATTGGAAAAAATATTAATTTCAATATTTTTTCGTTTGTTTTTTGTAAAATTTTATAGGTGCTTCTAATATTGTCCTTCTGAAATCGACTGACGTGGTGGCAAAGACAAACTTCCGTCGGTGACAAATATCAGTTCACCGAAAAAAGTGGACAAAATGAAATATGAGAACTTTTCTTGCTTTACTGAGGTCAGAAAACACAAACAGCCCATTCAGTCGAAGGCAAAATTTAATTGCCCGAAATAAAACAAAAAAACCGGCAATAAAACTCAAATTGCCATGAATCACTGTACGAGCAGCTCACACACACTCGGATCGAGCCAATTACAAATGACTGTGCGTGTGTGGCCAATGTGGGCGTTGCTTGGCGTAACACGACTCCTGAAATGCAGCCCACAAATTTCATAGTCTGACGATATTTACAATTATTTTAAAAAGACACAAACACTCGAAGGCAAGCAAAGGCCATCGAGTGTCGGCCACTGCGTGTTTGCTTGTCCATCGGTGATTGCGTGGGCGGCCCCAACAATAAATGACTTAAAGGCCAATTAAAGATAACAAGCAATAACAAGAAGTGCCAGGCCAACAGTCACAATTGAGAGGCACAAAAAACAGAATAGACCGACATTAGAATAACTAAACAAAGACGCCCCCACCCACATGTGGGGTGGCTGTCGCCTTCAGCCAGGAATAAATGCGGATTGGTTTTTGTGGTATGTGGAAGCAAACAATTGTTGACTGCAATCAATCAGTGGAGTTAAATGTTTCCGACAACGTAACGCGAGTCGAATGAGACTGACTGACTCTGCCCTGCTCAACCACTCGGCCGTCTGTCCTTCGGCTTGCATGCGAGACGGAAGCAGGCTCAAAGGCGGGCAGAAGAACCGACAGGAAGGAAGTTCCGTTTCAGGGTGGTTGGCATTGCATTGCCACCGTAGGCCGCTCCATAACTTGAAAAACATGAAAAGGCAGACAGGCTCGGAGAAAAAACTGCCACGCATTCCAAATGAACTGCATGTGTCGGCCGATGGCGCAGAATTTTCAGAAAGGCAAAGCCAGCTCAGGAGGAGGCGAAGGAGGTTCTTACCAGGACTGCTTAAGTCAGTCGTTAAGTTTCAGGCCAGGGAAATACGAGTAAAATTTAAGAAGGAATGTGTACAAATCGCTTAATGACTTTTGAGTGCCCTTTCAAATGAATTTTAGATTTAAAGGGACCCAAAGATTCTTTGGGTTTCTTAGAAATTAGATGCCTTAGCGGTTACTTTGATACGAACGACTGGAAAGAAAGATCCTAAGAAATAAGAAGTGTAAGCGTTGCTCATTTCTCATTTGAGTCCGTCTTCTAATCTAGAACCTTTGAGTCTGGCGCATTTACCTTCCACATAAACCAACAATTTGCACAGAGTTAAACGAATGGAAAATTCAGTTTATCAAATGGGCCGTGTATACAATAAAAAAGTACAAAATGCCAGAGGCAAACTACCGGGAACATCGACATTACAAATAACGCAGAGAAAAAGCAGGAGCAGCTTTTTTCCCCGACTTAATCGAGCGAAGTAAGAAAGGGCTGAAGGGCTGAAAAGGAACAGGCCCGTCAGGCCCTGCCAGTCATCCAATCACACAATCAGACAATCAGACTGGGCCACAAGTAATTGAAAAAAACATAAAAATTCTTAGGAATCAGCTTAGGACCGGCCGTCCAACATGGAAATCAAGGTAAACTGATAAAAGATAATGAAAAAAACATGGGTAAATCACAGGGCCTCCTCTTGGGAGTGCCACAAAACAAAGTTTGTGCAGCACCGGCAACGCCAACGACAACAGCGCCGACGACGACAACGACAACGACGACAGCAACCAACAATGCACTTGGCTGACAATGACAACGAGAAAACAGGGAAATGAAAAGAACCTCAGATGGGGAACTTTTTTGTAGGCAGGCCGCCGCCTTTCCCTTGTATTGTTAGGCAATTTTTGTGCCCGCTTTTTTGTCCGATTCGTTTGTTTTCTATAAGTGGGGTTCATTTGAATTTATGAATACATTCTGTAAGCATTCGGGGACTCTTCAAAACTAAACCTTCTACGATTCTAAACCACTCGGAGATGGAAAAAGATTCCTCGCAGCTGATTGCGCTCGAATTTCCCGCCAAATTGTCGGCCCACGCAGACCCTCGTTTAGATTCCTTAAATGGACACCTACAAATATATAATAAAGGTGGACGCTTCGTGGTCGCCGGGAAGAAAACGAAACCCGTTTCCTGCCACTCAGACCGGTTGACGCCCGGTGACGCTAATATGGCTGGGGCGAGATGCAGATGAAGACGCCCGACTCCCCACTCTCCGGTCGGCATTTGCCATAAAAATCTCATCAGGAGGAAGGTTGCACAATGTGTTATGTGTTGCCTGCTGTGTATTTGATAAAAATTGCAGTTTGCAGCCAGCCAAAGGTGAGGCCGGCATAAAAAGCCAGCGTTTATTTAAAGTGCAGCGAACGGCGCACCGCCCGAAGATACAAAAGTCATGGCGCAAAAAAAGGAAAACACATTTTTATGAAATAATAACAGTCATAGTAGTGGTCGGTAGTGGTCGTTTCTTATGGCTATAAAAAGATACCGAAGCGAAAAGAAAGACCAAAGCGACCTCAAGTGGCCCCGGGGCGTTGTCTTCGGCGTTGTCATTTGGCTTCCTGCAGCCTGCGAACAAACATTTTAGCCCAGCCCCTCCGCCTGCTGTGCTCACTGCCCGTTGTGTTTTTTTTGAGCCCACTTCGGTGTTGCCTCTTTGATGGTAATTGAAATTATTGTCATCGTTTTTTCGGTTTTTATAAGAGAGTGGCTATTATTTTAAATCGCTATCGCCATTATCGTTTGCCTGTCGTTTATCGACCATGTCGCTCGTTCGCCGCCTGATTGGCTTCTGTTTGCGGAAGCAGAGAGATTCACCCTTTCACCAGCAATAGAAACTGTCTTGCTTGAATATAATTCAACTATCGATAGCTAGTTTCCGATTGCTTGCTGCCCAGACATTAAGACTTTAAAAGTCCATCAGATTTGGGTGTTTTATGAAGCCGCAATTTATCCAGGTTGTCGAGACTGGTTGGCTGTCCCAAAATAACAGGGTGAACCTATGAAATTTGTTTATTTAGAGGCCGTAAATCAAAGCGAAAGCATTGCGTGACGCCAATCTAATTAGACACACAAGAACATAAAATTGACTCCCCAAAATACAACGCAGGGGGCGGGGACTACAAGCAGTCGAATTATAGACTCGAACGAATTGGAGAGCTCGGCTTGGGGAGGAAAATCTCTGCATGGCGCAAAAAGGCACACAACTGCGAAGACTCAAAGACTCTTAGGCTGACCTACTTCATAAGGCTGATGGTTGTCCAACACGAACAACAAACACACACAGTTAACACACACGACGGGGCTGCCTGCTTGCCAGCTGCATTTTGTGCACGTGCGCTGCATTTGAGCGCGACTTTTGTTGTTTTTGGGGGGGCATTTAAATTTGAAAGTCCGTCGGTTTTTGAAAGTGAATGACTTTTCTTTCGTGGGGCGCTCTTGGTCAGCCGGGTTTCTTTGTATTTTTGTTTAATTTTTTCTTTTTTTATTTGATGTTTATTAATTTACGAGTTGATTGCTAAAGACGCGTCATTAAAGTGAAAGTCAATTTGTTATTACATTATTTTTTCTCTCTCACAATTCGGCCTGGCTAACCGGGTGAATTTATGGCCAATCATTTTTCATGTTTTCTGGGAATATGAAAGCCAACAAAAGTCCAGAAAAAAAGAATAACTATTAATAGCCAAGCGCCGCGATTAGCTGGACTCCCTTTGAAGTCGGCCATTTATCAAGTGACTTTAAAGTTTGCTTAGTGGAAACCCAAACTTTAATTACTCCGAAAGAGTTAGTAAAGAAACTGACCGCGCGAGAAAGAGAGAGAGAGGGGGAGCAAAAAAAAGTGTAGTACTTGACGAAAGAAGAAAAACAACAGTGACCACCCCAGCCGCGCTTTGCCGGGCGCGTTAAATGGAAATGCAAACAGCAGCAGCTCGGCAACGACAGCAACGGAAAACAGACAAACCAACCGACTGACAAACAGACAGAAAGGGGGTCAGCCCACGCCCTGGACGTTGCTAGCTTCCGCTAAACTTGGCCAGAACAAAAAACATTTAGCCTGGCGCGGAGAGCTTAGTGTTTTCCATTATAAACTCAATGGGCCGACCAGACACGCCGAGAGGTCGTCCCCCGGCCGCCCCCGCTGTCTAATGAAATCCAATAAACTGCAGTTGGTGGGGCGTCGGCAGCGAAGGGTCAGGGACTCTCAGCGGTCTGTCAGTTGGTCGGTTACTGCAGCTGCCATTGCAGTCGGGAAAGTGGCTTGAACAGGTTCGCTAAGTGGTCAGTTGGGATGGCGAATGCGCGAGGCAATGACGATGACGATGGCAATGACGACGCCCGCTCGGTTAACTTGGTCAAGTGTGGCCAGCAAGCGTTGCCATGGAATGTGAAAGCCTCGGCCAGCCAGCGGCTTAGAATGCGTGTCAGGCCCGGGCATCGGGCACGTTTCTGTGTCAGAGCCATGAATGCGGAGGAGCACCAGAGTCCGCTGAACGTGGCTCATACTTTTCTAATTTCATTTGCCAGCGGCGGCGGCGATGGCGGCCACCTGAAGTCAGCAAGTCAGTTGGCCATCTTCGCTGCCGTTTTCTTTTTTATTGTTCTATTCGACGGGTTTAATTGCAACTGCACTTGCACTTTGTATACAGGACAGTCGGCCAGCGGCCCACTGGTCAGCGGTCTATTTCCTTTCTGCTTTCGGTTCGGTGGCTGTCTCCACCCAAAGGTGACAGCAAGGTTTTCCTTAAGGATCATCGTCATGGTTTCTGTTTTAATTGCCCAACTCGAAATCATTTTGTCTTTCGCGATTTACCTGCTCGTCGGGTTCTGCGCGTCGTCATTTCAACCCCAGCCGGCCAGCTGATTGCCACTTCCGTGGGCAAAGCTTGGACCGGCACGTAAGTGGAAGTGGACAAGGGCTACTAATTCTTTCTGACCTTGCTAATCGTAGGGGCAAAGTAAACGAATGTCACGTACCTGGAAAGAGAAGAGGAAACACAGGTAAGTCAATCGGTTAATTGAATAAGCAAATAAAACTAACAGCTAAGCTTCCAGGCCGCCATCGGAACAACTTCCTGAATTGGATTATAAAATCACGCAATCGGATTATTGATTTCCCACCAGGCTAGGGGATTGTGGGATTTAAGTCCTGTTTGTTAAATCTGAATTATGGTATGGAAATTTTGCCACCTCAACCTATTAGCCGCCTATTTTATTTTCAGTGGATGTATTTTGCCACTTTATGATATTTATTTTATTTCTTGAGAATATTTCAAGTCCGAAGTTTATAATCATCTTTGCTCTCATTTTTCAACGTATTGCCTAATGAAAATAGTTTTACCATTAAAAAGAAATGCTCTTTTTTGAGGTATATAGATTTTAAGGACTTTGAAGTTTATTTAAATTCCCACACTGCTCCTCTGTCGTTTTTCTTTTGTTGATTTGAAATGCCTCTAGATGAATGCAATGCTGAGTCTTTCGGTTTGCCTCCAATGACAAAGTAAACCATTCAGGCTTCATCTGAAAACACCCAACGGTGGATCCCCCGGCACTCTGTGGGTACACAAGCGCACCCTCTTGGAGAATAAACACGGCCGTGGTCGTGTACTTTTATTTACTTAACATTATGAATATCACACATACGCCCCATTAGACACGAGGCAACTCGGACGGAGCGCTCTAGAGGGAGACTCAAATAAGCACCTTTTGGCTTTGTCCTTCTCTCTTTCTGTCTGGTGGTGGCGTCGGCGGAAAGAAGGTGATATAAAAATGCCACAGGTGGTTAATATGCCAACTTCCACACACACACGCATTTGTATGGCTACAAATACGAAGAGTGGGAGTGCTGGCCATAATTTACATACATTATGCATGTTCTTTGGCCCAGGCCCCCAGTACATTGAACCTGCAATGATTTTGCGTGCAGAAAAAAACCACCGACAACTGCGCAAATGGAGGACAACTTTTTTTGCGCCATGGGATAGATGGCGGAAAACAAACAGAGTTCTGGCACCAGTTGTAATCACAACAGCAACAGCAACAACGATGACGAAGGCGACTCAGACGCGGCGTGGAGAGAGGCAGGAACTGCCGCTAGTTTCCGGTTTCCCGTAGCGACGACAAATTTGCTACCTCAGCCCTGGGATTTTGTGGGTCGGCTGCCAATCGTCCTATTTTCCGAGCGCCGTCAATATTCCGTTTTTTTATAAATTGAAGAATTATTTTTTTGTTATTTTTTTGAATTTATTGCCCGTCAATTTAAAGTTGGCAGTTCGTAAATCGCAACTTTTTCTAGCCACTTAAAAGTGGATCATGAGAAAGGTTAAAATGTGTGATTCAAATTCATATAAACCGCTGCGAGGTTTGATTGGACAAAGTTGATAAAAGCGAAAAGAAGGAGAGAGAAACTTTGTATTCCCCATTTCGATACGCAACTCAATTTGAAGTGGCTGCCCCAGAGATGAAGACATTTTCGCCTCGTCTCGCCTTGCAATTCCCAAACGCAGCCAATCACTTTAGAGCGACCTCAACTCTCACGTGAGGCGAGGTTTTTGAGGGTCATAAGAACTTTTCGCCAACAATGCCAAATTGAAGGGGGACCTCCGCCCGCCCAACTTAAGTCTAAATCAATAAAAATTCTTTAAGCCGCGGAGTGGAAGGAAGCGTGAAAGGAAGCAGGTGGATACATCGGAACTCGCATTATCTCCTACATCATCATAATCGCAATCATCATCGCTGTCGCCGCTGTCCCATGGCCGCTGTGTCCCGAACACGTCCTGTGCATAAAGGATGCGAACACTGAACGTTATCAGCATGCTTGGCATTCAAAGGATCTCGGCCAAACCGCCAGCATGAGCTACTTAAGACGGCAGCGGCTCGATGGTGGTGGTGGCTGGAGAACCTCCAATAGCCAAACAATAGGAAAAAAGCATACCGGGTTGCATTCGAGCGGCAATGACGGCGTCGGCGTCGACGTCGGCGGAGACGTCGACAACCTGCTCAAGCGCACAGCCAAATATGCTCATCGCACACACACATTACCTGCCTTTTGTGTGGGAATTCAACGCTAAGTGAGCATGTGTGTGTATGTGTGTCCACCTCACCCCTTCTTATAGCTTTTGGCACGACAAAGTTTTCAATAAACTCCCTCAAGCGTGTGCATTAAGCGCAGCGCAGCCACGACAGCGGTTCCCCGCGGCCGGCACAGTGGGTCAAAACAAATTAAACTTCAACAAAGAATGCTGGGACTAAGTAAATTTGTTAGACGTTTATGAAGTTATAAAGAAACCCATCTTCGATGAGCTAAAGAAAGGTTTACATTAAGTAAAGTAGAAGATTAAAAAACATGTATTTGTATTTGACCTCCTAACAGATTTGATGAGAACCATATGGAAGCTTATGGGTTATGTCTCGTGACCATGTAATAATTTATGTATAGGAATACATATCATTTTTTTTATTTCGCCCTTAAGATTTGTTTAAATTTTAAATATCTAATGCAGAACTGTGAACTCATTTTGCTCCAATGTCTGTCAAGGGGATGGTCGAGACAGTCAGCTTGGGCGTCTTATTTGTTTCTTTGTCTTCTTCGGGTTTGTCTCCTTTTTTAAGTCGACACAATTTGCATGGCTTGAAATTCGAATTGGAAATGAAAAAGTAAATCGTGTAATGCGCCTGCAAGAAATTGCCTAATGCGCCGCCTGTCATCATCGTCCCCAAGGCAGTCTTACCGAGAAAAGAAAGGAAGCCAGCCTGAGCTGGCAAAAGGAAAAGGAACCGCCCTTGGGGGTGGCAAACGGCAAGCCGCAAAACGCAACGTGGGACTAACCGCATGAAGAGAAGGCCGCGGGGCCCCGGCATATGAGGCCGGGCGGCCGGGCGGTGTAACGAGTCGTACGTGAGCCTGGCCGTTTAAGATGACGAGAACGGCGATGACGCCAACGCCCAACGACAATCGGGCTGAGCCAAAAGCCCAACCGAAAGCCACTTGTTGTTGCCCCACTAAAGCCATTGCTGCTGCCGCTGCTGTTCCTGTTGGCGTCCTTGTGCATGTGCAGTGTGTAAAATGCGCATAGCAGGTGGCGCTTTGTGGCATGCCCAGACCGTTGCTGGACTTATGGTCCTGGTCGACATTGGCAACGACAACGACAACGACAGAGACGATGGCTATGACTTTATTGCATGTTGGTCTCGGTCTCGGGCGCTTGCTGGGCTGTTGTTTTTAGGACCGAAGAAAAAGAATTTCCACGCCGCATTATCGCTGGCATAATGCAGAGGCGGAGGAGCTGCACGGTTGCGGCTAGCAGGCGACAGTGGGAGTGCTGCGAGGCTTGTGGTTTTTTGGGGGTTGCCGCCGCCGCCGCCGCAGCAACAACCGCTGCGTGTTGATGGCAAACTTAGATAAACAAACTTCAGGCGAATGCAAAATGAGGGGCGGATTACAACAAAATGGGTGTGTGAGGCGCAGAGCCTGCCGCACCGTGGGAGCCCGTCCATTGTTAATGCAGTTGCCGGTGCTGCTGCCGTCACGGCCGTTGTCGCTGTTGTTGCCGATGTTTGCCGCTGGTTGATTAAATGCGAATTTTTTTTTTTGAGTTCAGCTTTAACACGTCGACCCCATGAGGGCGCTGCCCATTGCCATTTTTGTGTGTGTGTGTTTTTTATTTTCACGCAAACGCGTCCGAACAAAAGGCGACAACAAACTGGACAACAATGCGCCCGCCTGGCGCACGCACAAGTGCAACATCGACAGCAGCAAAGTCATCACAATTGCCGGCAGGGGCCACCATGTCGCTGTGGGCAGTCGTCAGTGCCCCCTGATGGCCGATGGTCCACTATCGAGTGAAGGTGTCCGTCCAGGGTGGCCAGCAAGAGCGACAGCTACCAAGATGAAGTGCCTGACAACATCCCATCGTCCACCACCCACCACACTTTCCCGGAGCTCAGTCATAACTTAAACTTTAAGCTAAAAATCGAAGCCCACCTCGGAGTTTTCTTGGTGAAGAGAGAAATGTAATCAGAGGCAGTCAGCACGGGCCTACCCCCGCCAATCCGCCTTGAAAGTCAGCAGAGGGAAATACAAAATCAGAAAAAAAGCAAAGCGAAAAACCGTATAAAATTAAACGTCCGCCGTCCCTGCCAGTGAGTCGGATGTCCGCCCCGTTGGGCGGCCCAACGTCCTGCAGTCACAACCTGCCACCTGCCCAGAATGTCAGCCCGTCTTCGGTTGATATAAAATGTGGAGTGTTCTCTTTTTTACGGATTCCTCATACGTCAGGTCGGCCGGTCTTTGTCTGGGGGATGGCCGAGGGGTCGAGCGGGCGTCGAATGGGAAGCGAGGCCGGCCGGTCCGTCGCCTTATTGTTCGTTTTCCTCCTCAAAGCAATAAAAATTTCGTAGTGCAGTGAATTTTGAATTCGCTGAACGCCTGGAATTTCGAGGGCTGCTAGAAAAACTATCCAGGGGAGTTAATACAGTAAGTTCTATTAAAGGAATAATAATTAGAAGAGACGCAGGATTGAATTGAATGGATTGACAAATTTTTAATTTAAATGACAATAGAATTAGATTCTAGTCGAAACTCCAGGGATCCAAAAGAATTGCCATAAAATGTATTTTTTTTTGAAATATTTTTAAATTTCTGGATACCTCCACCCTTTTCAAAATTTGGGTAAAAATGAATGGCAAATTTTCTGCAGCCCTACTCGATTTGGCCTGGTGCCTACGTTCCTGGCATTTTGGAACCTTTAAGTCCATCGACTTGGGGCTCGGGGCCAGCAATCGAAGCTCGCTTTGCCTTTCATTTCCCCATCTCCCCTATCTCGTCCGCTATGCCTTCCTTCTGCACATTTTGGGCCTTATTGTTCCGTACGCAGTTTGGCCTCAAGCAAAATTATACGCCTGAGCGCTCCGGAAATAGCAAACTTTAGAGAAAAAAACACAAACCGAAACTGAGGAAAAAGAAGCAAGAGAAGTGACAGCAAAGGTAGCCAAATTGAAAGCAACACCAAAACAACAAGAGAAATAAAAACGAAACGAGGGGACGTGCAGAGTCAGAGGGGCGGATGTGGCAAGGAAAAAAGTGCAGCAGTTTTGCGTGCCAGCAAAACAAAAGCTTCCACCTGAGTCGACCGACCCTCTGCCGGCCGGCACACCTCGCTTCAATGGCCATAAAGAGGGCTCTGGGTGTGCTTTTGTATTTGGCAAACGGCAGAGTAGCCGGGCTAAAATGCAACGGATTAGCTCAAACGGCAAAACATTGACGGGGCGGCGTGGCGGCCACTGACTGGCGGGTGGTGAACGAGGCTCGGCTACAAAGTAATAGAAAAGGCAAACAGACAACAACTGACCCCGAAATTGTGCCACGACTGGGCGGCAGTGGGCGGAGGTCGTTGTCTGTGTATTCGTATTCATATGCCGAGTGCAGTGCGGTTCACACCGCGTGACACACAGCAAACCCTTTCACTTGACATACCCGAACAGGCAGGCCCGGACAGCCAGTCAGCCAGTCAGCATTTCCAAATACATTGGATGTTTTTATGGGCGGGAGAGTGCATTGGGTGGCGGCCAACTGATGCCAGCCCGAAATGACACTGCTGAGTCCAACAACAGTCCACCAGTCAAATTATAATGCCCACAGTTGTTGGGATTAGTGCCACTTTGCCAGGCAATATCCGAGCTCCAAAGGCACAAGCACAGCATCGACAACAGCCCCAGCACCAGAAGAGCCTCATAAAAAGGCTCGACTGGAAGAGAGATTACGCCAACTGCAGTGAAGGGCTCCTCATCCAGCTGGATTAGCTCAGAATGATGCAGCTATCGCGTAATGACACCTACATCCTGTGGCAAGGAGATGCGACGAATTTAGTAGAATTAAACGATACCTACGTAGGCTCAACTTCGAAATGGGCAATTAAAAATATAACAAAAATTGTCTATCCAAACCAAATTCACTCCATTCTAATTCAGGAAGAACTTGTGTCCCCATCTGTGCATGTTTCATTCCCAGTCGTTCCTGTTGAGCGCCAGTCCAGGACCTGCTAACGGAACTCGAATTTTGAAGGTTTTCATTTTTGAACTAATTAGGCCGGTCCGCCAATTCTCTTGTCTATTCAGAGAGGAAGTTAACGGGAATCCAGCTCAATTTTCCCACAAACAGTAGCAGAAACAAAATTCCTCCCTGCCATTTGTGTTTTACTGCCGGTTGCCTGAGTTGCAGTTCAACTATTAAACTCTTTTGAAAAAGTATCCAATTTAAAAAACCAGAAGCTCGTGAAAGTGAAAATGCACACCCGTCTAACCGGCCATCGAGTGTCCCCTCCGTGTCCCCTTATCCCTGGCGAAAGTAAACGAAGAGCACTCATAAATTAATTGTGCGCCTTATGAATGCAACGACGATAAAGCAGATAGAAAGATATAGAAACGCGAAAGGGGATCGGCCAGCGAGCAGAAAATGCCTGGCGCTGACAACGATGACGATGAAATGACCGCTTTAAACTTCCAACAGCCGTCGCAAAAGTGGACAGGCCGGAGGCAGAGTCATTGCAACAACGAACCTGGGCCGCCAGCCCCCTGGCTGCACATTTGATGTTAGCTTTCCATTTTAGCTGACGGGGAGGCAATGCACTCACTGAGCTGCCTTGTCGCGCAACCGGCCCCCCGGCCAGCCAGCCCGTCGACCCAATAACATAAAGAGCCCGGGCTGGTAGGCCTAATTGAAGTGCGCTTTGTTTTTGTTTTTAAACGCCATTTCAAAGTTGTTCGGCCAAATGGCGTCTAATTAGATTGATGGCTACGCTTTAATTGCCTACCCGCATGCAAATCTAAAATGGATCGCGAAGCGTCGCCATGATCGCCGGGCAAGTTGTTGGCGAAAGTGAAATTCGCTTTTTCCATTGTCATTTTTAATATATTTGTAGCGATGCGTCTTCGAGTCAGTCTGTCTGTGGCCGCAGAAAAGTTTTATTTTCAAATTTAATTGTGTTTTTTTCATTGTCGGAATTTTCTATTTTTGCCGGCTGGCGTGAAAGCTTATGAAATTTAGCCGCTTTGAGGACAAGTTTTGAGCTCTCGCACCGGGCGGCATTTTTTGCGGGCCTTCGTTAAAATGCGTAAAAATATTCGTTAATTTTGATGCTTGAAAATTCGCCGCTTGGCCGACGAACTCGAAGCGTTTCTTTGGAATTTCAAATGGCATTTCATTAGCTAATTTGCAGCTTACGTTTTTATTTAACTCGATTTAATTTTAATCGCAAAAGACACGGAAGGAAAGAAAGTGAGACAGACGGAGATGGAAAAATAGAGAGCGGAAGGCAGTAAGGAAAAGATAAGGAAAAGAAAGTTTGCTAAGGCTTTTCTGTTATTATTTGAAAGACTAATTAATGAAAAATTTAGAAGTTAAGCAATTAAATTTGAATATTTGCAATCAGAATTTAAAAAAATCAAGAAAATATTAAGAACAGGATTTATTAAATTGTCAATTAAACTAACAAATATATAAAATGGTTTAAAATTAGAAATTCAACTAATTTTTTATGCGTTTCATTCTTTACATCAGGAAAATTGTAACAAGTGAAATAAACAAAAATTAAAATCTACATCATTAGAACACTCTGTAGAGAACTGACAGCAACCGCTGTTAAATAAAAAATATTAATGTTCTTTTTTCATTTAGCGCCGACCCACGAAATGCAAAATAATACTTTGAAATTTAGAATTTTCCCAATTGAAAATAATTTTGAACTTAAGTTCTCTATGTTCTAATTGCGAATTATATTCAATCAGTATCAATTTCGACACCAACTGACTTCCTGAAACCTCCGGCTTACAGAAAACTCTAAACGGAAATTGCATAAAATTATAAATTACACATACACATTGAACCATCTGTGCCTGTGTGTGTGTCTTGGACAAGCTGAATGGCTGAAACACAAATCAAAACCAAATCAGAGGCGCCGATCGGGCAGTCCGCCAATCAACCCGCCCAGCAGCAACAACAATCGAGCTCTAATTATGGCCTTTCGGCCGGGGGATCAGCAGCAGCAGCACTGGGAACATGTCGAATGATTTAAGCCAAACGGCATTAGATTGCGGACGCGGGCAGCGAAGAGGGGTGGAATTTAATTTAAGGCTGAGCGCCAAATAAATCGGACGGCTGGCGGGCAGACGGACGGGCTTACCAAGCAAACATGTCAAGCTGGTGGTTCCGTCTTCCCCGAGACCAGTCAGTCATCAAGGCATCCCATTAATGACTGACTGTGTGACTGACTGCGAGCAGCTCAGCCGACGACAATGCCGACTGCCGGGGTGAACGGGCGGGCGGATGGAACACTCAATTTATATGCAACGATTGCAGTGATTTGGTTGCGTGGCTCACACAAAACGCATACAAATGGAATTTGCAGTACCCTCGATGCACTGCAAGTGAACTCGGAAGGTTGAAGGCTCCAGCCGAGGGTCACTCCCGTTCCCTCGCTGTGCTTCTCCGACGCGTGACTGACTCGCAGTGGTAGATCATTTTGGTGAATAATTGAGACAATTACGCATACACCATGTGGGCCCGGCAAGCACAAACCATGGAGGGTGGCCTGGCAACGAGTCAGAGGGGTGGAGAGGACCCCCTAAGCGTGCCACGCAGTAGGCAAAACAGACAGTCCCTCAATCGAATCGGCAGCGACCCGACAAATTCGAGACCGCAGACACACAGCCCCAGGAAAAATATGAAGAGGCACCCAGCTAATTGCAACAGCAGCGAAGGGGAAGCCACAACAACCCTACATGACATTTAAATACTCTTTAAAGTATTTGTACTTAGCTCTGAGCGGGCATAGAAGCTTAAAATTGTAATTATTCTTCAACTCCCGCCGCTCCAAATTCACTGATTTCGCCGCAAAATCGATAAGAAATTCTCAATAAAAATTTAAATTGGCCGTCAAATCTTCCCAGATTTTCAGAGCCGCCCCACGACGGCAATTTGACTGCAGCAAATTGCCTGTCTGACCCCTGAGCTCGCGTTGAAGCGGCCGGGCTCCCCTTGAATGACCCAGTTTCTTGGCCGCTCGGCCCTTGGATCAAATTTGATGCATGTTAATTTTTTAAAACCACGCCCATCACCCTTCGATGGCGTTGTCTGACCAACGTCCGGCCGGTTGCCGGTCGCCGGTTCAAGTGGCCGGCTGCCTCGACTTGAACTTTATTAATTGACTCGAAATAATTTTCTGTTTTAGCTCCTCTGAGTCAGCCCCGGCCAATTGACTTTGATGGGCTTTCCATTAATTAGAATAAAACTCGTTCCGCACTAATCAGAAATGCTGACTTCAATTTGCCAGATACCAAGCGCTGGAATGGGCCAATTGAGGCTTTCGCCCCGTCACATTAAAGCATTGAAAGAGCAGCTTAGTTGAGGGAATAGAATGCAAATTTAAGTGACTTAATTGCTGGGCAACAAGCGGTGGCAAGAGAATGCGGCAAGCTGCCTCCACCAATCCCCTTCTTCAGCCGGCGGTTGCCACGTCACGCATGCCGTGCACAGTGGAAAAAAGAGAGAGAGCGGCAGGCAAAAACCACAAGCAGCAACAAAAAAGGCAACTGCAAATGTTGTTAATTACATTTTCATACAACACACAAAACCAGCGGCAACAACAGCGGCAGCAACAACAGCAGCGGCAATTTGTTGCACAACCAACTGGTGATGGTGGGGGGCATAAGCACGCACACACACATACGCACACACGCCAGAGAGCTTGTCGACTCTGAATACTCAAAATGCACAAAATGCTCAAAATAGTTAAACAAAAATGCGAAGTTTGCTTATTTTCTTGCCACTGCTGCTGCTGCTGGTAGTTGTCGGCGGTGTTATTGTTGCTGCTGCTGCGAGCAACATGCGGCATGAGCTCTTCTCATAAGGCTCTAAGCCGGGTCTGTCATTTAGTTGTTCCCTGCTATCTCCGGGTGTCTTGCATCTGGGGGCCCAGGGCGCGGATTACACCAAGTGAAAGGCCACCAGATGCAAATACACGACAATTGAAATGCTCGAGATAAAAAGGATTAAACATTTTAAAAAGAAATGTTGACCAAAGATGGAATTCTGCTGAACGAGTCTCAGCCTTCCTTATACATGGTAATTGCCAATTGATGAATTTGAAAGTTGTCATAAGAATTACTTTGTTGGACAAATATTTTCAAACCTCAGGGCTGCTCAGGGCATTTGATAGTGACTGAAGAAATTTAGAACGAATCACCGCTATATGCATTCAAATATCCAAAACACATTAATTGAATATTTAAGAATTCAGAAAAACGTGCATCCTGATTTAATTGAAATTTTTACTGATTGTAGTTTAAACAGAATTTAGTTCCTTTCGTTAAAAGGAATACAAAACTCCGGTAAAGCCCTCCAGACTAAATTCCACAGAGTAGAAAAAGAGTAATCAAAAATCTTAGTCTGTCGTTAGTCTCTTTAAATAATTTCCCATTTTCGAACAAATGTTGTGCATTTAAACCGCAAATCAAAAATTCAACAAGAAATTTAAATGCAAAGAAAATTTATAAATGAAATCAAATATTTGGCGAACTGTTCTTTTAAAATCAACACTCCGTTGCCCTTCTTCCCCGTTTGGTTGTCAAGGATTAAGGAATTTTTGCAAGGTTTTCATGAAATTGCGTTGGTTTTATTTGCCCGATAATCGATTTGTCGTTTACGCAAATTTTGTAAGTCCTTTAAAAATTCCTCGTCTCTATTCTTGACTAAGTTAAAAGTATACTAAGACTCAAGTAGTAGTACATATTAAAAAATAATTGTAGTGTTGATGGCGTTCTAATCTAATTAATAATTCGTTTCCATGGATTCGGCCTAGCCTTGAAATTTGTGAGCTTGCGCAGCTCAAGGAATTCGTGGTACCGTTGCTTTGCCATCCGCACTGCCTCGACCCGCCAACGCTCTTCGAGGACCTGCCGAGCACGAGCATTGAACGTTTTGCGGATTTCGGCTCGCTGGCCACAACGCAACTCGAAGGGCTTCGGTTCTGTGGTGAGGCCCTCGAATTTGGGCGTAAACGGCGGTTTGCTCAAATAGGCAGTGGAATGAAAGTTAAATTTTGGAATTTTCAACTGCTCAGCCAGCGCCTTTTCGCGCAGCTTGTCCAACTTCTTCTTGGCCTCGATCGACCGAAGCAAGGTCTTGGGAGTTCCATTGGTTGAATGGCTAGATGAACTGGGGGTAGAGACTACGGGGGTACTTGGGCTCACAGATTGTGAGGCTGTAATCAAACAGGGGATACGGCGATGAAATAATTCGCATTTCCTTTTCCTTTCCAGCTCCGATTTTCGCTGCATCTCCTTGCGATGCTTGTCGTAGACCTGCTGGTATTTGTAGGCATTGGGAACGAGGGGTCGGGTCTGGGAAGCTTTATGTTTCCGAGCAGTGGTTGGGTGTTTGTCCAGACCCGCCTTGTTGCGAAGCTCCATTTCATTTTGCTCAAGTAGAACTGAGCGAATTTTGCGATCGATCTGCTCCAAATGCGTTGCCGATAGTTTGCCCTTTGCCGGACTGTGCCACGATCGAAAGGGCTCTTTGCAAGAGTCCACGTCGATCCATTTGAAAGCGGAAGCCATTAAAAAATTCGCTCAGAAAGCTTCAATTTTGGGTTATTTAAAATTTTTTTGTTGTTTTATATTAAAACAAAATCTGAATTTCGATGGGAATTTTCAGAGGAATTAGGCATTTTGTTTGAGAAATTTTACAGGTCTTACAAACTCACAAGCAAAAAGACAACTAGATCAAGAGGAATTCCAATTCGTGCTTTGATTTTTAAAGCCAAAATAGACTCGTAATTAGCAACATTTCTGTTCGTCTTTATCCACCATTCGCAATGTGCTAATATGGTTATCTTTTTTTCCATTAACTCATTTCTAATTGCGAGCAATTCCACAGTCTCTGCGTTCGCCCGTTTGAGAAACAGCTGCGAGACCCAGAGACCCACAAAACCGAATGCGCCAGCCCCGGGAAACGTGGGGAACAAGCGGGTAGCGTGTAATGGCAAATTATGTTGCAATTACAACAACACGAAACAAAACAAACAAACAGAAAAAACCGAAAGACAGAGAGAGAAAATCAACGCAAAGTGCCATTTACAGCTGCCATGCGAGAATTGCCCTCATATGTGGGGGGAGATGAAGGCGAGCTCCTTTGTAGGTCTCTTTGGGAAATCTCTCTGGGCATTTTTTCGGGGTGTGTGTGTGTGTGTGTTAAACAACAACCCAATTATTTGTGTAAAATTTTACAAACTGTTAGACGGCGCGAGCTTCACGCTTTAACTTCGTTTGCCGAGCGAAACTAAACGCGTTTGGCTCGCGAGCAAATTGCAGGAAACCGTCATGAACCGACTCGTCCGACCATCGACTCTCGGAGACAATTCGTTCCACCTTCAATGCAAACTTAATTGCCAATCTTGAGGACTGGCAATTGAGACGTCAACCCACCGCCTTCGGTAGTAAACAAAACAAAAAAAAATTTACAATTTAATTTATGCCTTCGGAAACGTAAAACCAACAAATGTCGGGGGTGGCAAGAAAGTGAAGTTGCCAAATTTTGTAGGGGACCAAATGTGTTACAAGTTCCCCGAACTTACAATACACTTTTTAACTTTCAAATCTTCAACTCCCACCAACGGGGCGTTTGTCAATTAAAACCGTGTCCAAAATTTGCGATCTACAACGGCCGACGGTAGACCGAACAATGAATTGGAAGACTCAAATTTGGTGGGCGGTCAAACCATCCCAAAAAGAGACCCAGCATTCCGAATTTGTAATATACTTCTTTGTGTTTGTGTTTACTTGCTCAAATTATTTGTTTCATTATAAAGATCATGAGACTTATGGATCTTTGGATTGGTAGGTCAGTCGACGGTTGTTTCAATTTTATACGTATTTCCCTATAAAAGTTGAGAACCCTCAGACTCTGTAGGGTTCTCTTTAAAGTGAAATAAGCGCTTTTCAATGTCTATCCCACGGCCACTTTCTATTGTGCTGGGCGGGTGTGGGGAACGTGTATTTTTTGGCCAAGGTTCGGATTTTGTTGGTTTTATTTGCTATCTGGCTCACGTCTCGTTTTTCCATGTAATTAATTTCTTTCTTTTCTTTTTCCTACTCCCATAATTATTATGCAGCAATTCTTGTTTGATTTTGTTGTTGTTGTTGTCGTTGTCTGGGCCGTCGTTGTACGTTGATTGTTGTTCTTTTGGCTTCTCAAACAATTAACATCTTTTTTGCCAGGTTTTGTTTTGTGGTTTGTGTGTTTTTCTTTTCGGGCCAAAGGCAATACAAAAGAACATTTGCAGCACCCTAACAAAGTTGTTAACGTGATAAATAAAAGGCATCAAAAATATCATTGTCTTTGCCCGGGAAAAAGAAATACCAGAGAATTCAAGACGTCCCCCAAACTCCCTCCTCGCCAATGGTCAATGGCCCAGACCGCAAAAGTTTCCTGGAAACCCAACCCACAATGTCAACCACTCACCGAGATGAAGGTGCTGCGATTATTTAATGCTGGTTCTTAAAATCAACAAGGGCTTAATCGATAAAATCTTAACTTCCACTCAGAGCGAGCGGTTAACTGATACAATCTTGATTCCCCTTAAACTCTCAACTCAACTTTTACCCAAGCACAATCGTTGCGCGGTTCTCAAAAAGGCCTACTAAGAATTTCAGGACTTTGATTCCTTGACCCACGAGAAGGTGTAAATTGGAAAGTCATGTAGATTGATAAGAAACAAAAATACCATTTTGAGGCAGAAAGGGTTGCGCTACGAATTGTTTAACCCAATTCAATCAACGGCTTGTCAAATCAAAACGGAAATATTTTATAAACATTCTCATAAGCAGGGCGCGCGCACAAGAGCCCAGCCTGCATAAAAGACCCCACCCCCCGCCCAATAAACAATGACAGTTAAACGGTTAAGCGACGAAAGGAGCACAGGGACTGCAATCCAGCTGGAGGCACATGGAATTCAGAGCGGGGGGCCACATAAAAATTAAAGGAAATTAAACTGAACAGGCCGAGGAAGGGGCCTGCCCGATTGTTGTGGGCGTTGTGTGTTTCTTGTCAGTCGTCATTGATGGGTAAACAAAATGAATGCGCACCCAGAGGAGTTGCAGCGACAAAGATGCATAAACAACAGACACGGGAAGCACTTGAAGCGGCCAGGCTGCCGCACAAAAGCACTTGAGATACACAAACTGAAACATGCCTCCTCGGCCGACGTATCGATCGGCGCTGATGGCTGTTCCGGCGGAACTCCAGCCCCCATCCGACAGCGGGAGTGACAATGATGCCGATCACTGATACGATTTGTGGGCGTGGGCCCAGGGTGAACGCCCAGCATTCGGCTGCTGGAAAGACACCTCAGCTTCGGATGACTAATTAAAGAACAATTGGTGGGAAACGCCCCTTCGGCAGCCGCTTGCCAGCTCTCAATGGCAATCGAATGCGACTGCACTTGTCTCTCTGTGGGCTGAAGTGGCGGCTGCCGTTTCCTGCCGCGACTGCCGGAGTAATCAATAAAAAACTCTCTTGATATTAAACAGCCATGCAAATGATAATCAGAGCCCAACAACAACAACAACAACAACAGTGCCCGCAATCGCAGAACAAATAAAAGTAATGAAAATTAATGAGCACAAAGGGCCGCATGGAAGGAGTCGGCGGCGCGCTCCCCGTTTTCTGTGGCAAACGAGCCCCCGGAAAATTGAAGTGCGGCTGCTTGGGGCAAAAAGTTTATTTTATGGAGCTTAAGCAGGCCCGTCCGCGTGGTGGGGCTGTTGTTGTTTGGACTTTCCTATTTTTAGGCCATCCCTAGAAATGCACATTTGGCCGTTGTTGCGGCCGTCGACGAGGGCATGTGTGCGATGCACAAGTGCAGATTAACGGACGGAGGACGGACAGACAAGGGCCAAATGGCTACAAATGCATGATCATCAGATAGATCAGGAGACGTGGGCGAGAAAGACAAAAGATCACAGCTTCGATTGATCTGGAGGAATTCCGGAAAAGAATTCTCCTTTGAAAAGGCCAATAAACAAGAACGCAATCGATGATCAGCGGCTAGAAAAGTGTGAACAAAGGAGCATTTTTTAAATAGTATCATGAGGGAGAAAGGGTGAGAGAGGATAAAGTTGAGGGACATTTTTCTAATCCGTCTTCTGCATTCCCGATGAAATCTAATCCAAAATCATAGCCCGTGGCAATGTTCAATTTATGTTTTTGAGGTGCTCGGCCGAAACGGTTTGTGGGTTTTATTCACCTGACAGCAAATTGAATTTGGTACCTGAAATCCTCCACTTGATGACACTTAAATTTTGTGAAAATTGCAAATGCTTACAGTTCTCATATCTGTTTGTTGATTTTGTGTGTGCGTGTGCAAAGAAAATCTCCTGACTGACTAATCCATGACCAGAGGACAGAAAACCCACTCAATTTTAGGCATCATTGGCTAAGCTTTAAATTGCAACAGCAGCCGCCCGCCCCGACCCGAATTGAAAATGAAAACTATGCCAGCAATTTTGTATTTTGGATTTAGATTCGTATAAATTGAAAATAATAAACCAATTAAACTCACTGACACTGACACTGCTGGCCAACCGCACGGAAGACCAGCGAAATGGACAGAAAACCAACCCAAAATCCAATGAGAAGGACACGCGCTGCCAATAGTAAACAAACCCAGGGAAGTGGGCAGGGGCGTAGGCAGTTTTTAGTTTGGTTTGAGAGGCGATTGCTCTTTGCCGTCTAACCATTTTGGGGGAGTTTTGTGTATTTGATTTTTATGCGCTTTTAATAGGAAATAAAAATGAAATCATGTGTGCAACAGATTGCGGTTAGACGGGTTGGTTCGGCCACAAACAACAACACAAAAAAATACAGAAATCCAGAGGGGATTCCGTCGCTGTGACTGGTGGGAGGGTCCAAAGAGGTCAGAGTTCATGTTACACTGAAAAGTCAATTGCCGGATTCGGTGCTGGTCGGTTGGCTGGTTCGGGTGCTGGTCGGTCGGTCGAATGCTTGAAATTCAATTATTTGGCTTTGATGGATTTATTTTTAATGGATCCGGGGACAGGAGTATCCGAAGAGTTAATTGAATTGTTTGGGGTGGTCCCGGTAAACTTTTACTTTTGCCAAAGTTTTTAATTTGTTTTTGCAGCCATCGACGCCCCCAATTCTCCTCTCTCTTTTCCAACGTGTCAATGGCTTCCCAGTAAAGTTCAAACACATTCGATCGTTAATAAAAGATGCCAATTGCAGGACGTCAAGAGGTTCGATTTGGGAGTTTCTAAAACGGCTTTAGCTGACGCTTAATAAACACAAAGCTCGGATCGGTTTCAGTTGCAAGTGAATAAAATAAAAAAGTAAATAAACAAAAAGGAGCTTGACATTGGAAGATATTCTAGGGGAAGTTGAAGTTGAATTTTAACTATTCTGGATGTGAAAATAATTGAGGAATTTTTTAAACCCCTTCTGAATATTCGGATAAATAATTTCCCACTTTATCCTTCAGAAGCTCGAATTCTCCTTCTCAGTTTCAAATCGTTTCCCAGCTTTGAGGGCAAGAAAATTATTTTGAGCTGGCTTGGCGGAGTTGGAGCTTCCGATTCCGATGTGATTTGCAGCGCCGGCTCTGCCACATCCGAGTGTAAATAGATGATGCCAAATGCAGTTGTTTAAATAGACCAACCGGCACGCCCACTTTAGCATTGCCATGGTGATTTTGATTTTATTTTTTGTTTTCTGTACTCCTTTTTTTTGGCAAAATCAAAGCCAGACCGCAAAACGGCAACTGAGGACGGACGGCGGACAGCGGCCGGCAGACGACCGGAATTGTGCAATGGCGCACGCCAAAAAAGCGGAGGAAAGAGAAGAAAAACAAACGAGCAAACGAAAAACGAACCGAAGCGGGCGAAAAGTGCAAAAAAACAAAAGCCGGAAAACAATTTGACGGCTGGCAGGGAAAGCCCAAAAGGGAAAGGAACGACTACGTCGGGAAAGGGGAAGAGGGGGCAAGTTCAGTTGAGGGCAATGACATTCTGTGTGTGAAAATGTTGTTGTTATTGCCCCGTTGATTGCAGTTGGCGGTAATCGGATTCCAATTGCCCTGCACTTGTTGGCTGCCATGCCACGCCGAAGCGGCAGATTGTCGGGAAGCGGGGCGGGGGGCTGGGCCGCACGTGCGGAAATTTGCTAGCTGTAATTCTGATCAGGAGGCGGTAGTGAAGGGATTGCCCACAAATTGGATTTGGGGTCGCCCCAATGGCCGCGCCCAAAAAAAAAACTCCTCTCTCCCATTTTCCCTTTCTAAGGAAAAACAAAAAATCCCGCGAGGTGTTAATTGCCCGGCTAACCTTCTGTTTGCTAATGAAAAACTATTACACATCATCCTTGACTTTGAACCTCCCCCGCCCCCTCTCAGTTTTTCATGCAGCTCTGCGTTTTTTTTTATGGTAGCGTCAATTTTCCTTAATTGTGGGCCGCTCGTAATTTGTTAGTTCTGTTGATTTCCATTCCGAGGAAATGGGTGAAAATTCGGGCTCGGCGTGTTTACATTTCACGCTAGTCTGCCCCCCACCCCGCCAATGCAACCGGCAAAGTAAACATGCAGCCAAGCGGCGTTCCACTTGCCAAACGTTCCCCTCGAACGGCTGCCATCTGTCAGCAGGTCACTAAAAACGGGAATCGGGAGTCGAGTGCTCGGTTCTGTGTGTGTGCGTGTGTGTGTGGGTGTGCGTAGGTGGTAAACAAAAACACTGAAAATGGGAAATCAAATCTCCGCCGCCGCTTTTCCTTCTCCTTCGGCAGCGCTTTGTTTGTAATTCGCCGAGCTGACGGCGCACACGCTTCCGTTTTGACTTGAGTTGTCAACGGAGAATTGTTTGCCAGCGAGTTTTGTGTTTGTGTTTACCGAGGCGACGGCGACGTCGACGGTCAGCCGGGCCGACAAATTTTCATCGCACTTTCTTTTTTCGTCCGTGTCTTTTCTTAATTGCCGTCATCATCGCCTATCCGTCGCTCGTTCGGGGGCTCGAGATCTTTTTTTTTGAGGGGTGATAATTCTTTCTTAATAGTTTTCCGGTAGCCTCGATGGCCCGCCGAACAAGTGACATTTATTGGTTGCTCCCAGCCTGGGCGTGCCTGGCATTGAAAATGCGCCTTCGAAGTCATCGAAGATTTGTGGCTTCTTTTCCTGCCGCGTGCCCCCCTTCCCATCGCTTACCCGCCCTCTGGCTCTTTCAGTTGGCAACTTTCGCTGGCAAGAAATAAAAATAATTTGTGTGGCATTTTTAGTTGTTCGACTTACGTGAGCTGAAAGTTCATTTTTATGTCCGCCGATGACCGAGAGGGCGTGGTCATGGGGAGTTTACGGGGATAATTTTAAAAATTTTGCTTCTAGCTTACCTGAAATAATCAGAAAAAGAGAGAGATTTAAAATTAATGAAATTCAATATTTGGTTTACTAAAAATATTTAAATTTTGTTATAAGATCAACGATATTAGTTTGAGGATCGCGATCTTTTTATTTATTAATTTATAGGCCTTAAAATAATGCATATAGAATTATTCCTATTAACTGATAATTTACTAGGAATATCAGAAAAAGATCTACTGGTATTTATAGATTTCCCAAAAAACTTCGATGGGGTTAGAGTCAATGGATTATATTCTAAATATCCAATAATTATTGAAATCGGAATCGGTCTATTGTGATCTATTCTCTATCCAAATATATCCATAAGATGAAACAAAAATAGAACTGGGCCATTTTTTGTGTCTCATGTGTTCCAAGTTCTACCTTTAAAAAACAAATAGATCTTGAGATCTTGGTGATTTTTATAACAGGCCTTAATTATTTAAAATATATATTATATGAGAAAATATTACTCCCAACTGCATTCATAATAATGTCAAGATCACATTCTTTAAATGTCAACTTCCACTCAGTATAATTCTGGAACTGATGGGACAGCAGTTTCTCTGCAATCAAGCTAACCTGGCAAAAAGATTAGTATTTAAAAACCCAAACCAAATCCTCTGCTCTCTGCCTCTGTCGGTGTTTTTGCAAACTTGATTCTTGCCAATTAATTTTCCTTTGCAGAGTTTTAAAACAGACATAAACACAGTCATACAAGTAGAAGGGAGTAAGCCGTTCTATTCGTTTCGATTGGCTGGCGTTAAATCCTGTGGAACTGCATTCTGCCCTAAAACCAAGCGCAATCCAAAATCCGTGAGCGTTCCACAATTTTGCCACATGAGCTGACCAGAAAGCCCCCTGGCTTAAGCAAACCGCAATGCTTTTATGGCTGCGATTCCCTCGCATTCGAATCGATTCAAAATCGAACCAGAATTCATTGCTATAAACACAGCATTCTGAATGGCGGCGCTTAGTTTCCGGTGTCTGGGATTTGCATGCTGAATCACCAACAACATCATCACAGCGGTCAATTAGTGCAGCGACTGTACCTACCCACCGGCTGGGTGACTGGCTGATAAGTCTCCACCGGGTCGATGATTCACGCGACTACGCAATTCTGGTCGTCGTCGTCGGCGATTCATTCACAAAACCGAGCGGCCGGCAACTCGCGACTGCGAATTTCAATGTCGGCAGCGAGGCCGGAGCAGAGAAAATAAATTTAATTTAATTTCGAGCCACATTGCTGGGCCAAGCAAGTCAGCCCGTTTGGGAGGAGGTAATTATATTTCAATTACACCAAAGGGGGTTGGGGCTGGCGCCGGGCAATTTTTGCGCTTAGGTTGCGCAATTTCTCGCCTGCAGTTGCCGCTGCTGTGGTTGTTGTTGTGGCGTTGCTGCAATTATGTCGTCAGTGGCGGGGGCAATCATTTTGATTGTGTGCAAGCCACTAATTTTTGGCCAAAGAAACCCGGAGTTCAACATTTGCCAAACAGCAGCAGCGTCCGATTTTCCGTGGTTATTAAAATACAAAAAGGTGTGACCACAAATCGGCTGGGGGAAACTCGAAGGCCATGAAAGATTTTCAGGCCAGTCGCCAGCAGCGGAGGTTCTGCTCTTTTTTGTTTTTGTTGCTGACAAAAGCGATTTACTTGACCCACTCAAGTGGCCGGCAGCGGCAAAGCCGCGTAGCTGCCGCTGCTCCGGCCACTTCGAGTGGCCGAAAGTGGGTCGATTAAGCCAACAACTGGCTGCGAGTTGCTGTTGTTGCTGTTCTTGTCGCTGCAGTGGCTTAACTTTTAAAGTCTGTGCAGTGGACTTAAGTGGACCCAAATCGAATTTAGATACTTGGATTTTTCGTTTTGCTTGTTCAACAGCCGCAAAACTCAAGTGACTAAGCCAAAAGCTATTTAAAAACCAAGAACGAGGCATGAATTTGACTCTTAAGAGAATCTTGCGATCTTTTAAATGAACTTTAGTCGGCTTTGCTAACCAGAAAGCTATCTAACAATATTCTCTAAAGGAGACTGTAAAAATCACATAAAAAGTCAAGAACTGCAGATGACAAGCTGCCTTTATTTTTTTTTAATTTCTAAGTGCCTCAACTATAGATTCAAAAGAATATCGAATGAATCACAGTTCTCATTTGAATGAATCATTTTACAGAACCGAAGATTCTTTTGTATTTGCAACTAATGACGAAATACAATGAAATTTTAATTTGTTGCATTTAATCGCATCTGCTGCGAGAAATTTTTCATATTTAATATTCATAAGTCCACGTATTTTAATTGTGAATTGCCCAATTTTAGGCGGATTATTTTTATAGGATTTTAAATTATTGGATTAAAAGCAACGGGCTGAGCATCGAAACTAATTTGCCATTGTTATTTTTGTGTAATCGAAGGGCCGCCAGCAGGAACACAGTTCAAAACAATTAATGGTAATGGAATGCCAAATTGTTATTATCCAATGCCAATTAATTAAGATCAAATTTGTCGAAAATATTGACGTTTTTTTTAAAATTCAATACAAGCGCAATAAAATTAAGAGGACTGGCATTTCAGCAGACTTTGCACAGTTGCACTTCAACCGACATTAAATTCATTTAGTTTGGCAAACAATTTAATTATTCCCAGACCGCTGCAAAATGTATTTGCATTCCAGCCTAACCTACCGGAGTGGGGGAAAATTATTGCAAATGTTTGCTTGTTTGCTTAATAGTTGCCCAACTGTCAGCCGTTTAGGTATCCCAAATGTTTTCTGTTATTGTTAATCTCTTTCTACAATTTTAAACGACACGCATTCGTCGGCGTACGCGGATTTCTGGCCGGCACTGTAGCCCAGTCGCCACCAGTGAAAGTTTCCCGTTTGCCAGAACAAACAAAGTTTAGGCTGCCAGCAAAAAGACAATCGAGCAAACTGAACGCGCCAGCAAATTCTATGGTCACATTGCCACCACATCCAAAGTTGGAGGTTCTAATTGATAAGGCAAAAAACGGTTGCTTGATAAGCGAAATTAAATTCCATAGTAGAAATATTAAGCCCACGCTAGTTTTCAACTAGCCAAAGGGGCGAAGATTACGGTTCACATGACGGCATAAAAAACTTTCCTGCCTCGAGTCACGCCGCTCGCTTAGAAAGTAATTACACCAGAGGGGGGAAAAGTGGAAATAAAATTACAAGTGGGGAACGTGGAAAATTTTTCTGGGCTGCTCGTAAAACTCTCACGCTTCTCGTCAAGCGAATGTAATTCAAGTTTAATTCTCCGTCCGAGGCCTCCCATTGCGGGGAAAGGGAAAGCGCCGAAAGGGAAAGATTTTGGAGAGCCTTCTTAATTCGATTTGTTGCCCCTTTGCTTTTGGCCATTTCGACTTACAAATTTTAAAGTGTGAAAGCAAAATCCTTTCCCATTTTCAACTCGTTTGCATAGCAAATCAGCTGACCCACTCGGCTCGGTCGGGGCTCACTTAATCATAGCCCAAGTGTATTAACCCAAATTAAAACACTTTCAGCACTCCAATCAATGGCACGCAAGTGTTGTCACGACCCAAGGTGGAGAAGGAGGGGTAACTCGAGTAGCCCAAATCTCCCATCGCCCAATCAGTCAACCAGACGATACTCTTCCCAGCTGACAACTGTTTTGTCGCACGAATGCCTCGCATTTATCAAATTAAACATCACAACCGGCAAAGCTGCAAGTTCCCCGCTGCACGTGCTGCATTTGTGGGGACTGTCGGTTTACTTTTGGGTTGTAGTGTTAAATTGTCAATTTTTCGACCCGACCAGGCCCATGTCGTGCAAGTTCACTTAATTGCCGGACAAATGCAAAGCCCAAATCACTTGGCCGATGGACAGAGATGCCAAGATTGCAGCCCGTGCGTTGTTAATTAGCCCGGGCCACGCCCAAACCTCCCATAGGCCTTTTACAATATCATTTCTGGTGTTTACCCAAAGTATTTGCGCTTTAACCGACTCAAAAAAAAGAGGCTACTCTTATCGGGACCGATGGGTGTGTTGGGGGCAGGTAAATGGGTCGATGGCGGTAAAACCGTCGACGTCGGGCCGTCAAGTCAACAGCCAACGAACTGATGACGATGACGGGCGTGACTGACTGACATGCGGTTGCCTGGGGACTCCAATAGGTTTTTTACTTTTAATTCTCTTTCGAATCCGCACTAAAACAGCGAAAAAGTTGTTCAAATACCAACAAATTAACTGGAAGGTTCTGTCTCTCTCCTCGGGTCCGACCAACGCCCATTTGGGCAAACAAAACCATCCAAGAAACGCTGAAAATTATGGAGGCCCCACTAGCAAATAATGTCGAACAACAATGGCAACCTTAACTATGAAAAAAGCAGTTAAAATATTAACACACACGCACACACACACAGAGAGACAGTTGGACAGAAGCACAACTGAACAAGCGCCCCGTCTCTGGTCGGGGCTTTCGTAAAAGCACTAATAACATTTTGTGGTGTTTTTCACAACAACAAAAAAAGAGAATAATAATAAAAATAAAATGAACGAAAATTAACGTAGAAATGTTGAAATAACAAAACCAACAACAAACCCGTCACACACACAGCCCCTGTAAGCGTACAAAAATGGAAACCACTAAGAAAAAAGCTACAGAGAATCTAAAAAAAAGCTACACCAGAAAACCGGTTACTCGTGAGCAGTTGCACACACAAAACTCGGCTAGTGTGCGAGTCAACTCGATGGTATCTCCGCGATACGCAAGATATGCGGGTCCCCCCTGTTGGCATTTGGAGGCAACACAACGAGCCCAATTTATGCCACCTCGACTGGGGAAATTTGTACAGACTCAGAAGACAAATGTCTGACACTTTATAATCTTTGAAACAGCCTTTCTCCAGAATCTATCAAATGGCGGGGGTCCGTTTCAAACTACTTAACAGAGCCCAAGAATTAAAAATCAGATAGCCAAAGCTATCAAAAAACGGCATTGGAAACCAAAATCAAGAAAAGTAGGTGACTGAGCGTCTAAGCAACTGAGCGACTCAACTTCACTGAATTACTAACACAAATTCTTTGGACTATTTTTAGGGCTTAGGCTCAAATTTTTAGCTTGAAAAATCTCTACTGACTCATAGGCTTAATTATACTGGCACCTCCGATTTTATGTAGCCAAGCGGCGCTTACTCATCGATTAGGGCGTTGGTCAATCTTAAGAACGAACTCAAGAATATTGCTGAATTGAACGGCCAATCCAGAATTTCTTGAGAGAAACTATAAATTTATTAAGGTCAGACAAATTGAGGTGACTTTAATTTGCCGTGAATTATAGAAAAGCTGCAGGAAATGCCTAAAATCTGCCGGCTTATTTCATTGATTTTATTACAATTACAATGCTTGGAAATTTAGTCGCCTCCCGTTGGCCGATTAAAAATAACTGTTTGGATTGCGAAAGTGCTTTTATCGTTAGGACAAATTAATTATTTGGCCATTGTGATTTAATGTAATTTATTTATTATTATAATTCCATGCCCCATGTTTATTACATTATTTGCAAAATGCTTTCCATTAAAATTTAGTCGGCTTGGTATTGACAACGGATCCCTAAATGCCACCCACAGCAATGCCAGAGCCGGCAAATCTGCCAATAGCCATACAAATTTAATTTTAATTGCACATTTGAATTTCACCCCAAATTCGAATAGTGCAACATCTGTTGGTGGTGGGTGAAAGAGTATTTTGGGGAATTTTTATCAATATGATTGGTCGCGATTTCGGTCGAGTTTTATGTTTAAAATGATTATTTAATGACGTAATTATTTGACTACCGGGGCACTTGGGTGAGGCCAGGACTCCCGACGGTCGGTAATTTGATAGAGGAATAATTTGCATATAAAAAATCAAATTATGAAATTTAATCAAACTGGCGACGTCGCACTTCTCGCCTTTTTTAATATCTATTAAAATTTAATTGAATTTACGGCCAGTTGGCAGTTGCGTTGCTTATCCGGCCAAGAGCCTGGCGGCCTGGATTCGTTGGCCCTACGAATCTGTTTTCCACTTGGCCAGCAACGAACCTGTTCCAATCGCAGCGTCTGCGGTGAGTAAACACCGATAACAATATCAGGTCGGAATAGTCAGCCACAAACAAACATTGCGACTTATCTAATCGCTATGGGAACGACGGGGGAGACCGGCGGCCGGAGTTTTCCGTATTGAAAAATGCGACACAAAAACCCAGAGAGCTCGGCCCGGCCGCTGCTGCTGCTGAGGTCGAAATGAAAATGAAAGCAAATTGCACTGCACTGTTTGCCGCAACAATTCAAATATTTGATGACCCTACAAAACGCCCCCGCCGGAGTTGGCGCCCCCGCCCACTCAAAACAGGTGCACTGCGTCGGTTATCAGAGCAAAATGACCCAAATCAAACCCAAAAGCAAATAGAACCCTGCCAAAGTGACTAAATGAGAGCGGCCAGAGCCCAGCATAAAAGTTGCCCCCGAGAGCCATTCGAATGCGAATCGAGCGTGGAATTGAATGCGCTTTTTTCTCTCCAAAATGGTCACAGACCAAATATAATCGTCGGTTAATTAAGCCCCCGATATTGGACAGCGTGCGCCCGCGAGGAAAATACGTGAGCGGCTCTTAATCGAGTTGAAAGACCGGCGAGGCCGTCCTTATCTTTGGTTATTGGGGTCCCTGGCAGAGATTTCGCGATTTTGGGAAACTTTTAAAAACATACAAAATAAGTTTTAAAGAATGGAAAAAAGATCCGTTGAGTTTAATTATTTAGCTTGAATAAGCTTAAAAAATAAAAAGGCTTCAGCATTAATAAAGTTCGGGATCAAACAAGAAACCTTTCTTGAAGTTGAAAAATCGATCCAGCAACCTCAAGACCACAAATATCATGAAAGACATTTCGGAACCAATATAGATTTGGTTTGGGCCAGTTGAGATCATCATAAAGTTCGGGAACAGACAAGAAACCTATTTTGAAGTTAAAGAATCGATCGGAGCTAAAGAAAACCTTTCCAGAAACCTCAATATCATGAAAGACACATGAGAACCATAGGAGATTTGGTTAGGGCGGCTCATCTGCCAGCCGGTTGAGATCATCGGTTGGTTTTGGGAGGGAAAAACAGTTGTTTGACCATAGGAATCGACTGTAGTTAGAAACGGAAAACGTACAGTCAACTGTTTTTCCGTGGGGCAGCGACGCGTCGGCCGGCCGGTCGCTTGGTTGACTGACGCTGCGTGACTAATTGACGGCGACTCGAATCGAAAATGCGACCAGGTAATGAATCATGCCGAGTGTGATTGCAGCCAGTGCAATT
The DNA here is from genome assembly GCA_037075105.1 of Lissocephala sabroskyi. Lineage (NCBI taxonomy): Eukaryota > Metazoa > Arthropoda > Insecta > Diptera > Drosophilidae > Lissocephala > Lissocephala sabroskyi. Next base: position 66,475 of record JBAMCP010000237.1, read on the forward strand.
CCGCATAGAAAGAGAATTAGAATTGCCTTAATTGCTGAGTTATTGGCGAACACAGGCAGCTACTTGGGGGCATGCCACGCACGCTGCTGGGAGGCGTGGCCCACTCCGAGTGACGAACGTGACTTTCTGAAGAAGAAGTCTAATAAACAAACGCAATATCGATGAAAAGTTTGCCCCGCTTGGCTGCAACTTTTGGGGCAAAGTTGCGTTTCTATTTTGTGTTTTTCTCTAGCGATTGCTTTGTTCTTTGGCCAACACTTTGAGCCATTTCTCTGTATTTAATCCGCTGGATGCAAGTCAAAGTTTCGTGCAGATTGATTATTGTTTTTTTATCGATGCAGAATTTCAATTTTGAATTTTTGGGCAAATGCAATCGATTTATTTTCGTGTCTAATTTTTTGAAAGCTTCCTAATGAAAAATCATTGATTCAATTGGCAAAAAGCGTATAATTGAATTTCCAAATTCCATTGGCCTACATTCAAAGAGCTCTTTGGCTGGCCGATAAGAGAGCTCCGCTCGAGGCTCAACTGAAATGAACGCCTCGAGGTGTTGCCAGTTTAAAAGACACTGCGCCGGGGCGCCGGGACGCTCCATTTCAGTTGCAAGTTTGGCCAGGTGGAGAGGCCGAGACTTCGAACAAAAGCCTGGCCAAAACACACTAACGAAACGTTATGAATATGAATGAGTGTATGTGCGTGTGTGGTGTGTGTGTGTGTGGGTCCGGGCCGGGCATGCAATTACCGTAGGTAAAGCGCAGCCAGTCCGGCGAGTAGTTTTTGGCAGAGGGAAAACAAAATAAAAAACGCAAGCAAATATCAAATATTTATTTCTATGGAGCGTTTTTGTTTGGCATTTTATTTATTATATGAAATACTGTGGCAGAAGCCACACACACACGCCCACACACACATCAATTTGAGGCCATTAAAATGCAAAACCGGTAACCAGTTTTTTGCATTTGACATTTCATTTTGCTGGCTCCTAATACGCCGCGTCGGCCACACAGACAAACAGACAGACAGACAGACAGAAGCCTCAGCTTTATTTACTGCCAGAGCCTGCTTTTTCGTCCTCGTCCTTGCCGCCGCGCAGCTGCAGCAGTTGAGCATTAAACATTTATAATTGCGAGACAACGACGGGGCCCGAGGCTCCCGAAGAAGGGGCGGCCGTAAAATTGTAAAGCTCATGCGTTGCATCGGCTGGGGGCGCGCAGATTGGGGGCGGGGCAGCCTTATAAAAATGCAAAAGTATTCACTGTGAAGTGCTGGCTGGGGGTTGGGGGTGAAAATGAGCGGATAGAAGATTCGCCCGGTGCGTTTTTCGTTTCAACTTTTCTCCTTTTTTTTTTTGGAGTTGTCGGTTGCCTTTCAGCATTTTTTACTTAGCATACATTCCTGAGAGCTTTCTATGGAGGACGCCAGGACTCTGAAAGGTTTGTTTCTAGCCCGCCAAACAAAAGTGCCGCTGGGAGGGCGGCCGGGGGCGCCGGTAATGAGACAGCTGCGCATCTGCCGGCTGCTGCTTGGCATTCCGTCTGTGGGGCTGTTAATTTCGTTAGGCCGACTGCAGCGGCTAATGAGTAAGTTGCTGCCCCCAGTCAGGTAGTGTGGGGGCGAGGGCAACTCCTCTGCTATTCAGATAAATTTAAAGCCACACGAGGTCGCTTTAAAATTGAGTTCGGATTTGCCGGGATCGCGGCTGGTCAGTCACCTCCCTGGGGTCCACAACAGGTAGCCGGCAGCCTCCTCCCCGTTGGGCATGCGCGCGATTAACCGCGAAGAAGGAATCGCCCAAGAAAAAAGCTAACTTGGGTCAGGGGGGCGCGGGGTGCGCGCGCAGTGGGTGATGCGTCACCCAGCGAGAGAGAGAGAGAGCGGAGATAACCTCAAAACGGGTTTCGGGGGCAACTCAATCAACGTTGAAAATAAACGATTCGATTCGATTCCGAGGAGTGATATCATCTCGGCGACGGACGGACGCTTTCTCTGCCCGGGCGGGGCGGGGCGGGGCTGGCTTACCTGTTAAGATGGCGGCGGCCAAGAGGACAAAGACGATCGGCGATGACATTTTTGCTTTTTCCTAATCCTTGGAGTCCCTGGAGCGGTTTGTGGTATCACGGAAATCACGACAGCGAGGGGCGTTTACGGTCACTGTGATTTTGTATGTCACTGAATCACTATGCAAATGAGAGGGGCGGGGGGCTTGTTGGTGGGCTTTTTTTCGGCTGTTTGCGCGCGCGCGGTCAAACGGTAAACGCGCTTCTTTCAAAAATTAACGGTTGTTTTTATCTCGGCCGCGTATTCCACACAAGACGCAAGTCCAACTAACTTGACTGCTGGGCGGCTGACTGGCCAACTGGTCGACTGAACTCCGGTTCAAGACTCGCGCTCTCTCGCTCGCTCTGCCGCTCTGCTCTCTCTCTTTGGAAACTCGGCTTGAATTCACTCACTCACACTGGCAGCGGGCAGCGGATTCGCGACGCGCCGGACGACAGAGGAGAACACACACGTGTGCCGAGTGAGCGACGAAAACAATATGACGTCACACACACACAAAACGACTCGGGCCGACTCAGTGAACGAACGACGGTGGAAGCGAATCGGGAAAAAAACTTCTTGTGTGTGAGCAAGCGCGCTGGCCGGGAACGATGCGATGTGTGCAACAGTTACTGGGCGACTGAATGGCGGCTGCGAACGTTCCATCAAACGGGCGCGTCGGGTGTGTGTGTGTTTCAATTCGCATTCATTCCGGCAATGCAGCCCAGCGAACATTGTTGCTAGCCCTGGCAACAAATGTTGCTAGCCTCTGAAATGTTGACAAGACCGAACTGTTGTCGTTCACAGGAAAAATAAACGGCTGTGGGTAAATAAATAAATTCACTTGCAGTTCTAAATTATTAAAATTGTAAATGGAATATAATTCCAGTAAATATAAAAAATAATAAAAAAAATATTTTTGTTTCCTGGGTAAATGTTGCTGGCAGTCAGCCTACCGCTGCAGCATGTTGCGCAACAATTGGCTGGCCACAAAATGTTGCCGGGCGTTGCATTTGCTTTTGCCACCCACCCCCAGCCATCCGCCGCATGTTCCACTTTAAGTATCTTTTGTCAGTGTGATTTGAATTTGTTTGTCTCTTGTGTATTTGCAGCGCATTGACTGTTGTGTGTGCCGCCGCTGCCCCCGCTCCTTGCCCCTTGTGTTGTTTTAGCCGAGTTTGTTGTTGCTGTGGGCTCAGCAGTGCCTGGATTTCTGTCCATTTGTCGTTTGATAATCTCAGTCTTTTGTTTACACTTTTGCCTGCCGCGTGTATTGAAATGTTCCTGCCCCACTGCCACAAAAGCTCCCCCCACCCCCACCCCCGCCCCCGACGAGGCGCACGCGGCTGGCGAGGGACTGCCAGCAATACGTCCCTAAATGCAAGTTTAATGGGCATAAATCAAATGCACAATCCAAATACCCTCATGTTTATTTTTTACCCTTTAAATAAATCAAACCGCTGGTCCCCTTATCGATAACCACACGCTCGATAATTGGGCAAATCCTTGCTGAGAGTACAAGCCCGAATGTATACCCTTTATAAGAAACCCGTCATCTTCCGAATGTTCCCATCGATGACACTAAAAGAATTACGATCACAAATCTCTAATATATCCAAAGCATTACTGGCGAGCTTTCTGTCCCTTTTTGAGGAGTTGGACGCAAGGATCTTCGTCAAAAAACAAATGCACAATTCAAGTATCCTCATGTTTTTTTTACCCTTTAAATAAGTGAAACCGCTGGTCCCGTTATCGATAAACGCGCGCTCGATAATTGGGCAATTCTCTGCTGAAAGTACAAGCCCGAATGTATACCCTTTATAAGGGTAAGGGGAATAAGCAAGGCAAGAAATATTTTTATTTTATTATTTCACATGACGAAATATTGGAGAAAAGAGAATATAAGAAACCCGTAATCTTCTGAATTTTTCCATCGATGGCACTAAAAGAATAACGATCACAAATCTCTAATATATCCAAAGCATTACTGGCGAGCTTTCTGTCCCTTTCGGAGGAGTTGGATCAAGGATCTTCTTCATAAACCAAATGCACAATCCAAATACCCTCATGTTTATCTTTTACCCTTTAAATGAATCAAACCGCTGGTCCCGTTATCGATAACCACACGCTCGATAATTGGGAAATTCCTTGCTGAAGGTACAAGCCCGAATGTACGAGTATACTTTTTATAAGGGTAAGGGGTATATTTTTGGAGATCGCACCGTTATCGATAAACACGCGCCCTATAATTGGGTGATTCTTTGCTCAGAGTACGGACCCGGTTGAATACCCTTTATAAGGGTAAGGGGTATATTTTTGAAATCATAGTTTCCGTAGCCCGTAACATTCCGAATGTGCCTAAAAGAACTACAATCATTTTCCTTCTCTATATCTCAAGCCCCACTGAAGAACTTCCTGGGCGCTAGGATCTTCTTCGATGATCAATAGGTTCTTTCATCGTCGAGCCTGGAAGAGGTAAGTTCAGGCATCCATGAACACCAAGCCAGCGAGCCGGCAAAAATTGCCAAAAAATTCCTTTAATATTTTGGGGTCCTCTTTTCAGAAATTGCAGTTAATTATCGATGAATTTTAAATCGATTGCATTTGCATTGCCAGAAACAAGCTTGGGGTTTCCATGGGGCAACTCCGATTAATTAGCGCACCTGAGCGCCGGCTGGGAGGATTCGGTAGGGACCGTCGACGCACGTGTGCCCTGAAGGACTCTGCGGAGGGGAGGGGTGGGAAATAAAATTACCGTTGTAGCTGCCGTGCCCGAGCTTTTAAATTTAATCAAGCTCATATTTTTTTTCCTCCCCCTCCTGCTTTGCCAGTTGCCCATATTTTAATTTTTTTTTTTTTTTGCATAGAACACAAGCATTGAAAATCTGACCACAGCTTCATTTTCATCTATTGAAATTCTGCATTTACCCTTACTAATGTGGGAATTTTGAGGGTTTCTTGATTTATTAATTTATTAAGTGTGAGAATTTTAAAAGTGAAAATAAATTAATTAATTGAATTCTTAACACAAAGTTGAATTTCATGTAAGGATGTAAGGAGAGAAATGTTAGGAGATAAAGAGAACGAGAGCGAGAGAGAGAGAGAGAGCGAGACAGAGAGAGAGAGAGAGAGCGAGAGAGAGAGAGAGAGAGAGAGGGTGAGAGAGAGAGAGAGAGAGAGAGAGAGAGAGAGAGAATGAGTTAATGAACCGCTTTCTCTTTAGATCGTACTTCGCAGTGGGAAATATAAAATACCGAGTCCAAAAGTTAGGATCATTTCGATGCCCATTTTTGGATCCCCTTAAATCAGATAAGAACTATGAAACATGATTTTTTTAGAAGATACCATCTCGGGAAATAGTCAACTCAGCTCCTTTTCCATTTACATGACTGAAATTCTCCAGACTTCTCAATTCCAACTTGTTTGGACCCGAAAAAGGTCCAATTCTGTGACCCGTTCTCTTTGGAAGAATAGACAAAGATTATGTTGTGCTCTTTTAGTTTTAGATAAGATCCCAAACAGTCGCCGGGATAATAAAGATCTTTGATGCATAAAAAAACTATTTTTAAATAAATTCCAACATAATTTTATGCATCTGACTATCCGAAATTATTATCCTTATTCATAATTCCAAATTCCACTTTCCTATTTAAATTCTTATATTCCTCAAGCATCTGCCAACTGTCGTTGATCTGGAAAGGTTTCTATAAAATCCCGAAGATCTAATAAAATAAATTTCCATTAAGCTAAAAGAAAGGTTTCAATTTGGAGGTTCTCCTGAAAGTTCCTTAGGTAACCTTCATCTTGAGTTTCCCCCAAGCGCCATTTCGGCTCCTTCAGAAGTGCCGGTTATTCAGAGAATCCTTGAAATCCTATCTCTGAAAAAATGGCATATTTCCTGGCCCGAGGAGGGCATTGAGCAGTCGCCGTGCGTTGGCCGCCTCGTGGCCGCCTTCATGGGCGCGTGTGCATTTCGTATGCAATAAAAATATCGCATGCAATAAAAAA